>PITA01003410.1:111600-140169 GCA_004023965.1 Spilogale gracilis
TTTTTTTTTTTTTTTTTTTTTTTTTTTTTTTTTTTTTTTTTTTTTTTTTTTTTTTTCCTGTTCTTTCTCCAGCTCCTTTAGGAGTAGGGTTAGATTGTGTATTTGAGACCTTTCTTATTTCTTAAGAAAGGCTTGTATTGCTATACACTTCCCTCTCAGGACCACCTTTGCTGTGTCCCAAAGATTTTGAACAGTTGTGTTTTCATTTTCATTTGTTTTCATGAATTTTTAAAATTCTTCTTTAATTTACTGGTTGACCGATTCATTCTTTAGTAGGACACTCTTTAGCCTCTATGTGTTTGAGTTCTTTCCAACTTTCCTCTTGTGTTTAAATTCTAGTTTCATAGCATTGTGGTCTGAAAATATGCAGGGAAGATCCCAATCTCTTGGTACTGGTTGAGACCTGATTTCTGACCCAGGATGTGATCTATTCTGGAGAATGTTCCATATTCACTAGAGGAAAATATATATTCTGTTTTGGGATGTAATGTTCTGAACATATCTGTGATGTCCATCTGGTCCAGTGTGTCACTTAAAGCTTTTATTTCCTTGTTGATCTTTTGCTTACATGATCTGTCCATTTCAGTGAGGGGAGTATTAAAGTCCCCTACTATTATTGTATTATTGTCAATGTGTTTCTTTGATGTGGTTATTAATTGGTTTATATAATTGGCTGTTCCCATGTTAGGGGCATAGATAGTTAAAATTGTTAGATCTTGTTGGACAGATGCTTTAAGTATGATAGAGTGTCCTTCCTTATCTCTTAGTATAGTCTTTGGCTTAAAATCTAACTTGCCTGACATAAGGATTGACACTGCAGCTTTCTTTTGATGTCCATTAAGCATGGTAAATTGGTCTCTACCCCCTCACTTTAAATCTGGAGGAGTCTTTGGGTCTAAAATTAGTTTCTTGGAGGCAGTATATCGATGGGTCTTGTTTTTTTATACATTCTGATACTCTGTGTCTTTTGACTGGGGCATTTAGCCCATTTACATTCAGGGTAACTATTGAAAGATATGAATTTAGTGTCATTGTATTGCCTGTAAGGTGACGGTTACTGTATATTGTTCTGTATGGTCTGTTACTTTTAGGCCCTCTCTGTGCTTGGAGGACCCCGTTCAATATTTCTTGTAGGGCTGGTTTGGTATTTGCAAATACTTTTAGTTTTTGTTTGTTCTGGAAGACTTTTTTTAGAAGATTGATTTTATTTATTTATTTGTTTATTTATTTATCTATTTATTTATTTGACAGAGAGAGAGAGATAACAAGTAGGCAGAGAGGCAGGCAGAGAGAGAGGGGGAAGCAGACTCCCTGCTGAGCAGAGAGTCTAATGCGGGCCTCAATCCCAGGACCCTGAGGTCACAACCTGAGCCAAAGGCAGAGGCTTAACACTCTGAGCCACCCAGGCGCCCGCGTTCTGGAAGTTTTTTATCTCTCCTTCTATTTTCAGTGACAGCCTAGGTAGATATAGTCTTCTTTGCTGTGTATTTTTCTCATTTTGGGCTCTGAATATATCATGCCCATCCTTTCTGGCCTGCCAGGTCTCTGGATAGGTCTGCTGCCAATTTAGTATCTCTGCCTTTGTATGTCAGATCACTTGTCCCGAGCTGCTTTCAGGAGTTTCTCTTTGTCACTGAGACTTGTAAGTTTAACTATTAGATGACCAGGTGTGGACCTATTTTTATTGATTTTGAGGGGCTTCTCTGTGACTCCTGGATTTTGATGCTTGTTCCCTTCACCAAATTAGGGAATTTTTTTGCTATAATTTTTCCAATTTACCTTCTGCCCCTCTCTCTCTTTCTTCTTCTTCTGGATACCGATTATTCTCATATTGTTCATCTTAGGGTATCACTTATGTCTCACATTCTCCTTTTGTAGTCAGTAGTTGTTTATCTCTCCTTTTCTCAGTTTCTTTATTCTCCATCATTTGGTTTCTATATCACTAATTCTCTTCTTTTCTGCCTCATTTATCCTAGCAATAATAGCCTCTGTTTTTGATTGCACCTCATTAATAGCTTTTTTGATTTCATCTTGGTCAGATTTTACTTCTTTTATTTCTCCAGAAAGGGGTTATCTAATAACTTCCATCCTTTTTTTGAGCCCATCTAGCACCTTGGTAATCATTCTGAACTCTAGTTCTGACATATGACTAATGTCCCTATTGATGACATCCCTAGCTGTCAGTACTGCCTCTTGTTATTTTTTTTTTTTGATGTCAGTTTTTCTGCCTTGTCATTTTTATCCAGATAAGAATAGATGAATGAGAGAACAAAATACTAAAAGGCTAGCAATGACTTCAGAAAAATATACATCAACCAAATCAGAAGAGATCCAAATTTGGGGGAAGATGAAAGGGAAAAAAAAAAAACCTCTATATCTATCTATATCTATCAATATCTATTTGTTTATCTCTCTATATGTGATTAGACTGGTGAAGAGAACAGAGCCACACACTGGATTTTGTATATATTTTGGTCTGTTAGAAGAAACTGCCTCCCAAAATTTTAAAGAAGGAAAAACTTACATATGTACAAAAGTAAGGGTATACATGATGAAGGGATGGAATATGATTATAAAGACGAAAATTTAAAAGTTTCTTTTTTTTTAAAAAAAAAGATTTTATTTATTTGACAGAGAGAAACACAGCCAGAGGAGGAACACATGCAGGGGGAGTGAGAGAGAGAGAAGCAGGCTTCCCGCCGAGCAGGGAGCCTGACGTGGGACTCGATCCCGGGTCTCTGGGATCATGACCTGAGCCGAAGGCAGTCGTTTAACCAACTGAGCCACCCAGGCACCCCTAAAATTAAAAAGTTTCTAAAAAAGGAATTGAAACAAAAATTAAAAAAATAGAAAAGGAATTGATAAGATAAGAAGTTGGTTGAAAAAAGAAAAAAGAAAGAAAAAAAGGAAAGAATGTGATGAGGCTGGAGACTAGAACAAAGCCATGCACTGGATTTCGGGTATATTTTTATCTGTTAGAAGAAACTATATCCCAAAGTTTTAAAGAAAGAAAAACCTATATGTATACAAAAAAAAAAAAGCTTAAGTACAATGAAGGGATAGAATATGACTAAAACAATGACAATTGAAAAAGTTTTTTTAAAAAAAGGCATTGATAAAATAGTTAAAAAATGGTTAAAATAGGAAAGAGAAAAAAGTTTAAAAAATAGAATAAGAGGGGTGCCTGGGTGGCTCAGTTGGTTAAGCAACTGCCTTCGGCTCAGGTCATGATCCCGGACACCTGGGATCGAGTCCCACATTGGGCTCCCTGCTCAGTGGGAAGCCTGCTTCTCCCTCTCTCACTCCCTCTGCTTGTGTTCCCCCTCTGGCTGTGTTTCTCTCTGTCAAATAAATAAAATCTTTAAAAAAAAATAGAATAAGAAAAAAATAAAATCCAAAAAAATTTTTGCTTTGAAAGACTAAAGAGTCATGGGGAAAAAGCCATGAATTCTACGTGATGCATTTCCCTAGTTCTGAAGTTCCACAGTTCTTATTGATCAGTGAACTCAGTCTTGGCTGGATGATCTCACTGATCTTCTGGCAGAGGGGCCTGTTGTATTGATTCTCAAGTGTTTTTGCTGGAGGCAGAACTGCCCCGACCATGCCAGGGGCAAGGCTAAGCAATCTGCTCAGATTTGCTCTGGAGAACTTTTGTTCCCTGAAGCGTTCCCTACAGCATTGGAGGCAGAGAATGAAGATGGCGACCTCCCAGTCTCCGAGTCCGGAGGAATGAGAGCCCAGGGCCCCACTCCTCAGTGTGCCCTCAGAGAAAAGCAGTCAATCACTCCTGTCTCCCTCGTCTCTAGCTGCACTCGGTGCTGCCCCGGCCTGTGATTGAGCATTTCTATCTCTGGCGCTTGGCCCTGTTTGGAGTCTCTGAACTCAGCAGATTCCTACAGTGTGCTCCCATGCTGCCCCTCCTGGTGGAGGAAGGAGGGGGTCTTCCCAGATCTGCCACTTGTGTGGTCCCTACTCAAAGAGCAGTGGTTCGACTGCACCTTGGATCATGGTTTAAGATAAGCTGGAGCTGAGAACCCGTTCCTCAGCTCCCCCTCAGCAGCCAGCTTTCCTGCTCCAATACCTGGGAGCTCTGCTGCGCTTAGGCACACCGGGTCCTTCTGTGACCCTGCAGGTCCTCAGTCCACACTGTCCCAGCGAGTGTTCCACCCCCCGCTTAGCCTCTGGGGCTACAACCCTCAGTGGAGCTCACTTCTAAAAGTTCCAATTTTGTACTCCACTGCTCTGCTGCTGGCTGGGAGCCCAAATGTCTCCTCTGATTCACTTCTCTGTGCATCCTACCTTCTAGAAAGTGGTCACTGTTCTATTCCTAGAATTGCCACTCTTCTTCTCTTCCACCTGCCGTTCAGTCTGTAGGTGTTCCAACTGGTTTGGTAACCATCCAGCTGAACTCCTAGGACCCTATGATATGTAGGGCTCCTACTCCTCCACCATCTTGCTCCTCCTCCCAGGATAGGATTTCTCATGAACAAAGAATTGCCTTAAAATGTTTCAGAAAACTATGAGGGTGTTCTGTTGATGACAAATTGATTCTTAGAAGCAACTGAATGTAGGGAACTTTTCATTGAAAGCTTACATTTCTAAGATGGGTTCTTTATTATGAACTGATTTCTTTATGACTAAATTCTTCATGAATTTTTGGTCTGATATAAATCAACTTTAATGTGTCTCTCTTCTTGTTTTATTCATAAAAGCTATTTTGTTTTAAAGTTTATTTATTTATTTAAGTAATCTCTATAATCTCTACTCCCAGTGCAGGGCTCAAACTCATAACCCTGAGATCAAGAGCTAAATTCTTAGGGCGTCTGGGTGGTTCAGTTTGTTAAGCGACTGCCTTTGGCTCAGGTCATGATCCTGGAGTCCTGGGATTCAGCCCCACATCGGGCTCCCTGCTCAGCAGGAGGCCTGCTTCTCTCTTTCTCACTCCCCCTGCTTGTGTTCCCTTTCTAGTTGTGTTTCTGTCAAATAAATAAAACCTTAAAAAAAAAGAGCTGCACGCTCTTCTGATGAGCCAGCAATGCGCTCCCACAAGAGATATTTTTAAAATTATGTTTCTTTTTTTTTTTAAAGATTTTTATTTATTTATTTGACAGAGAGAGAGAGAGAGAGATCACAAGTAGGCAGAGAGGCAGGCAGAGAGAGAGGAGGAAGCAGGCTCCCCGCTGAGCAGAGAGCCCAATACGGGCCTCGATCCCAGGACCCTGAGATCATGATCTGAGCCGAAGGCAGAGGCTTTAACCCACTGAGCCACCCAGGTGCCCTAAAATTAGGTTTCCTATTGTTAGCAAAAGTATTAGTCAGAAGTTTGCTCCTAAGCCTCACAGTCTTGCAAAGAGACTTCCTCTGTACTCCCCAGGAGTTCCACACGGAATAGATTATATATTTAGACAGATGCATCTTTTCCCCACCTTTGGACCACAACAAATCTGGTACTAAGTAAGGCATTCATCTAAATCAGGTTAGAAAGCATATAAGGGATGGTGGATTTGTTTTAGGTCCTCTTTAACTAAAGCTACCTTTTAGCTTTATTTACATTATCTGAGGGAAAAAAAGGTGTATCAGGAATCTTCTTATCTGTTTCCATTTTCTTCTGGTCAAAAGAACAGGAATCCTTTGGGATACATATCCTCTTTAAGGATACATTAGCCATACATGGCTTTCGAGTGCTTGAAATGCGCTATAATGTACAACCAGATTTCAAAGATGTAGTACAAAACGGGCAAAATATCTCACTCATATTTCTTATATTGACTGTGTGTTTAAATGATGATAGTTAAATGGTGATTGTTAAAATTAATTTAACCTGTTTCTTTTTACCTTTTTATTACTCAAAATTGTTTTACATAAAATGGCTCACATTTCTATTGGATAATACTCCCCTGGACCAAAAGTTCTTCAACTTTTTTTGAACACAAATGGATTCCTTTGAAAATCTGACAAAAACTCAATTAATTGTAGAGATGATAAGATACTATGAGTTTTGTCCTACTTAACATATGGGTTAGTAAGACTCACCATGCTATGCAAAATCATGCAATAGAAGCTACAGGGCTGGGATCACAGTAAACACCCCCAGATGTCATCAGTGCTACATAAAAAAGGTAGGAACAAAATAAAAAGGTAGCACAGTTTTATCCGTGGTAAATGGCAAGGATCTATGTCAACTGCAATAAGTCTGTCACTTTACTTTGAGAAATGTCTCCTTTGGGAGAGTGGGCATTCCTACAGTTGCTCACAATACATGCCCACCTGGTTCCCATGGCTGCCCACCCTCTGTGCCAGAGGAAAACAATAGGGAGGTAGAAAATGAGTGAGAGAAGGGGGAATAAAGAGAGAAAAAGAGTGGAGAATACAATACAATAGGCTGAGAGGGAAGAAGGGAAAAATGGAAGGAGGGAGTAGGGCCATGTGGCCAGTAGGCTACGATGGCAATGTGTGAGCTATTACAAGGAGCTTACCTGCAATGAGATGGAAAGCTGGAAGAGCAGGTGTAGAAAGCGGCAACAGTCAAAGAAAACAGCAGATGTAGTGCTCATGGTCTGCGAGAGATGTGTCTGTGCTTGTGTTTTGTTGGCTCGTGCTGGCCATTTCAGCCCGTGCACTTTCTGTGTGGGCCTGGTGATGAGATTGGCAGAAGCCAATGAAAAACTAGTATTGTGCTAAAATTTCTCCTAATTTATTAGTCACATTGGAATACGTTCTCATATTCAAAACAAGCGTTATAGCAGAACTGACTGTAGGTACACACATCATGGTAGATTGTCACGCACAGCCCGTGTTGGCAGCCTCCAGACTGGAGGACTGTCAGAGCCTGCTGGGTGTTAGGAATCAAAGCTGAAATGCCAGCATTAGGTTCTTTCAAGGTGTTACAATCACAAGGGATTGTGAGACAGACAGCCTGATGAGCAATCTGTAGAACCCCAAGTGGATCATAGGGAATGAATGTCTTTTGGGCCAGATCCATGAAGGTAGAAAAGGTATGTTGGATGGAAAGATCAGAGAAGGTCGATTCCTCTTAGATATCAGCTAAGAATGGCCTATCTGCACAAACCTTTTATAATCTATGCCAGAATTGTCCAGGAAGACCCCTTTGTGAGCGGGACTATCACATATGTTCCCAGTGATAATAAATGAATCATTGGTGAGTAAAGAAATTCCAATAGGTAGCGGAGAAACTGAGCAGATGCTGTTTCAATTTTTTGCGTCTACTTATTCAAGGATTTAGTTGTAATTCATAGAATTTGGTTCCTGTGGATTCACAGAAATAGGCCTTAGTGTCTGTCAAAGGGAAGTAAAGTGAAAGAATCTTTAAGTCACTGAGAATAGTGAAGTGATTTAAAACTGAATCAAGCTATTGAAGGTGGTTGCCCGTTAAACATAATGATGATGCTAATCATGAGTTATTATTTATGGGGTGGGCTCTTAGTGTATGCTGGGAACTGTATTATGTGTTTTATGTGGATTGTTTTATTGACTATTCACAACATTTTGAGGTAGGTTTGTTGTTATCTCTTTTATGGATGGAAATAACTCAGCCAACATCCCCCTGGTAACAAGTAGCTAAGTTGGGACTTGAATGCAGGCAGTCTAAAACCAAGGTTTGCATGGAAAATACCAGACTCTTTGTCTTATGAGTAGTATTGCTGGAATCTTTCATTGTCTATTGTTGTATACTCCAGTACTGTTCAAATTTGTGTAGTTAAATTCTGTTATTTATTTATTTAAGTACAAAATATGGAGTCCAACACTGGGCTTGACCTCACAATCCTGAGATCAAGACCTGACCTGAGATCAAGACTTGGGATGCTCAACCAACTGAGCCACCCAGGCACTCCTACTTACATATATTTTTTAAAGTAGGGGAAAAATGCACACAGGAAAGAATTAAAAGAGGAAGTCAACAAAAAAATACAGTAAAAATTATTTTAAGAGGTGAAAATCAACTTCTGAATCCTATGTATAAAGTTTTATAATACATGTATTTGGGTATCATGACCTGAAGATGTTTTGATACACATGTGAAAGAGGCTGTCAATCCAGGTATAGGCTCATTATGGAGTTTCTTTTACCATCAAATGCATAAGGGATTACCAATAATAAATATGACAATAGTAGGAACATAATCAATTTTAAATTGCTGTTCAATTTTGCAGAAGAAATATTTAATATTAGGTTATTCAAACATTAACAAATGCCTTTCATTATTTTTCAGAAATGGGAAAATTAATCATTTTTCATATGTCTAGTTAAATTCTCCTGTATTCTCTCAAATTCTCTTGTCTGATACAAAGGTGTTATGCTGCACGACCATACGTTATTCTAAATTCTAAATTACATGTTTGTTAAAGTTATTTTCCATTTATTATCTTTGATCCAGATTCTAACTTATGAGAAGTGAGATATATCATATTTAAGCTAAATCTATTTTTTAAAAGATTTTATTTTTAAGGAATCTTTACATGCAAAATGGGGCTTCAACTCACAACCCCAAGATCAAAAGTTGCATGTTTTACTCACTGAGCCAACCAGTCACCCTTAAGCTAAATCTATTTTTAAATGAATTTTTTTCTTGCAGGTAGCCATAGGTAATGCCTCGTTTTATTCCATTTTGTTAATAATATTGACTAATATTAATAATAAAGTAATATATTATAAATTAATACTAGTTTTAAGAATATTTTATTTTTCCAGATAACTGGTTCTTGTTAGTGAATTAGCAATTGGAGCTTTTATTTTTTTAATTTTTAAAAAATATTTTATTTATTTATTTGACAGAGAGAGATCACAAGTAGGCAGAGAGGCAGGCAGAGAGAGAGGAGGAAGCAGGATCCCTGCTGAGCAGGGAGCCCAATGTGGGCCTTGATCCCAGGACCCTGAGATCATGACCTGAGACAAAGGCAGAAGCTTTAACCCACTGAGCCACCCAGGAGCCCAACAATTGGAGCTTTTAGAAATGAGAGTAGAAAACCATCCCTCTTTTCTTCACTTTTAATCCCTAGTTTGAGATGTTACATGACTGAGGCATAGCATTTCACAACCTTCTTCTCTGTTCTCTACTGTGTGAGAGGAAATAGGAATGTTCATTGGTAAATGAGACTTCTTAAGGAACTCTCTTATTGCTGCTGCTGTTGTTGAAGAATTCCAGTAGAAGCACATTTCCTCCTATTATTGGAGGATAAGAACCAGTGAATTGCACTCTCTCTCTGGATCCCTCCTCAGAGATTTCCTCAGAGAAAAGCCATAGACCTGGTTTGCTCTCTGCATCTCAATTCTGACTGCCTCATTGCCTTACCTGGCTCCTCAGATGTTCTTGGCAGCTCCTCCAAGAAAGATGGTGTGTCTGAGACTGCTCAAGGGAAGCTGTTTGGTGCAGCTGCTCTCCCCTCCAGGCCTGGCCCCCATTCAGCTCCCCTGAAGGGCATATTCGTACATAACTTCTCAAATGGTGTAACATGTGCACTTCTGCCAGCAGCCTGGGCCGGGGGCCAATGGAGAGATAGGAGGGGGAAGTCTCCTGCACCACCCCAAAGATACCTTCCTGCCCTGAGGGCTAAGGAGAATTTAGTTCCTCTTAGAGCATTATGGATGAAAAATAAGGAGGGGCAGATGGGAGCTAATCTTTAGTAAAGGAATATGCTTTTCTGGAAAATATGATACTACTAACTTGTGATAAAGGATTGAGTTGTAGTGAAATAAAGTTGATGCCCATGTATTGGTGATGTCAGACAAGTGGATGTTAGGTTGGCAGTTTCCCTTTGAGTCTGGGAAAGTGCTAGTGTTACTTTCGGAGGCTGTCATTTTTTTCAGTCTTGGTTCAGAATTGAGGCATTTCTTGGCTGCCCTCGCATTAACATTTAGCCTGTCCAGGGGACCAGGAAATGGTGCATTATTAAACCCTTTTCTTGACAAGAGAGAACAAGCTGATAATTGTATTGGACGACTGATTTTCATCTCTGACCTCCCTCCGGGTCCTCTCTCTGTCCTTTCTGCTTTCCCACAATCTCCAGTCTTTGATCACAGTTAAGATGAATGACCCGGGCCATGGGCAGACAGGAAGCAACACACTGAGTGTGGCAGGGTGAAGCCCCATGAATCCTAGCATGTGTCCTTGCAAGGCAACTTGCCCCTATAACCACAAGCTAGGGAGGGGCTTGGGGCTTCTGTTTGAGAGGGTCATCAAAAAAAACATGGCCACTGCTTGATCCAAGAGCAGGACCTGGGCTCTCAGAGGCTTACCTCCCCCTCCCCTGTCCTTGGAACGGAGGTTTGGCTTGCCTTTCTTGCTCCCAAAGGCTGCTTCAAGGACATGACCTTGAGATAATGATTTGGTGTTGAGAACACCTGCCCAGTTAGAGCCTCTGTACAAGCTTTTGGAATTTGGTGGGCAGGTGCAAGAATCACCTTATCTTGCTTCTTACCAAGACAAGCTTTGGGTGTAAGTTCCCTTTGCTTATTAAAACTTCCACCTACCAACCTGAGTGGCCTGTCCCTTTCTTTGGTCTCTCCCTGCCCTCTGCATTCAGGAACCTATTTCATATTTCACCCAGGAAGCTCCTGAGGAGCTTATAATTTCTTCGCTCTCTAAAAAATGAGTTGCCCATGCCATCTCTTGGAAACAAATTTTCAAAACACAATAACAATTCTGGCACCATTCTTTTACCACCTCAGAGGATCGGAATGGGTAGATGAGGGGAAAAATTGTTTTCTAGGTCAACCTCTATGTACATTAGGGGAAGTCAAAAGCTGATGTGCTAATTCAAAGTCACCAGGCATACACATCAAGGTGTATGATATAGAAGAAGGCAATGTGCCTTGTAGTACTGATTAAATATTTCATCCTGCATCTTAACTGTTATACAAAGTTCTCAGAGGAAGCAGAAGACTGTGAATTTCTGAGGCTGGAGGTGATGAGGCGCTATACTGTGGCAAGCACAACCCGTAGCGGTACTCCTGGAAAGTAGTGGAAAAGCGGTGCTTTTCCCTGTTCCTGGATAGTGCGAGTGAATCCTGGAGGAAAGCGGGAAGCTTGCCTGGTCATTCCCTTTCTAGCCGGCAGTGGGAGGCCAATGATGTTCTGAGACCAACCCAAAGTCTGGCAACTTTTTAGAGTACTGTAAAAGGAAACTTTGTTTTTTCCTCTATTCTCAATACTTCCAGTACCAGCTGTGTGAATTTTTCCCACACCAAGCAGTTCTCCAATTCTCAGTGGACCCTACGGGTGTCCAATAAATTTAACTCAATTCTCAGACTACCAGGAGATAGCCTCAGATCCCACAAGCATGGGCTCAGTCCCACAAGACTACCCTCACTTCAGATGCCAATTGCAAGTCTAGATTGCCACCTGTCCTTCTGACCAAATGGGACTTGTGACCACCTTTGATAATTTGTTAGAATGGCTCATAGAACTTGGGGATATACTTACTGACATTTACTGATTTAGTAGCAAATGATATAACTCAGAAGCAACCATATGGAAGAGATACATAGGGCAAGGCCATGGGCTTTCCATGCCTACCCTTCCAGTTCCTCCACATAGTCACAAAACCTGAAGCTTATCAAATCTTATTGTTCAAGAGTTTTGATAGAGCTAAATCTCCCCCCACCTGACCCCCACCTTGGGGTGCAAAGTTGAGTTCTCCCACAGAATAAGAAGGTGAGCAAATCACATCAGGTATGTTGTAGATATCTTTGCCACATTTATTCTAGATCTCCCTCTCCAGTCCTATACATTGATGTGGTCTTCTGTGCCTAAAGAAAATATTTGTGGGCGCCTGGGTGGCTCAGGCAGTTAAGCATCTGACTTTGCTCAGGTCATGATCCCAGAGTCTGGGATCAAGCCCCACATCAGCTCCCTGCTCGGTGGAGAGCCTGCTTCTCCCCCTGCCCCTCCCCCCCACTCCTGCTTTCTCTCTCTCTCTCCCTTTCTCAAATAAATATATAAAATCTTAAAAAAAAAGAAAAGGAAAAGAAAAGAAAATGCTGGAAGACCTAATAGGAATAGGACTGATTTGGTTCCTCTAGGAAGCTCCATAAAAATTGAACCTCAAGCCTAGAAAAATAAATGAATTACATCTTTCAACAGTGGCCTCAAAATAATTCACGCCACTTGAGTGGCTAGGAGACCCAGCACTTCTTACTATGCAAACGGACTTAGTTTGCTGGGGCTGCCGTAGCAGAATACCACAGACTGGCGGGCTTAAACAACAGACATTTATTTCTTACAGTTCTGGAAGTCCAAGATCAAGGTGTTGGCTAGATGGGTTACCTCTGAGGCCTCTGTCCTTGGCTTGCGATGATTGCCTTCTTGCTCTGTCCTCATGCCATCTTTCTCCGTGTGTGTGCATGTACATTTCTGGTGGCTCTCTGTGTGTCCTAATCTCCTCTTCTTAAAAGGACACCCGTCAGATTGGATTAGGGCCAACCCTGATGGTCTCACTTTAATTTAATTACTTCTTTAAAAGCTCTCTTTCAAAATACTGTCACATTCTCAAGCACTGGGGTTTAAAGCTCCACTATATGAATTAGAGGGGGGGACACACAATTCAGCTCATAACAGGAATACTTCCCTTTGTTCCTCCTTTAGAACTCCCAAGCAGCGTCTTCTTCTGAAAGGCAGGATGGTGTTGGCTCCAGCGTCTTCTTCTGAAAGGCAGGATGGTGTTCTTGGAATGTGCATTAATTATGAAATTCTACTGTCAATGGTGTGAATCTTGATTTGATCACTTCTTTTTTTCACTTTGGGCTCTCTGGGCCTCAGTTTCCCCATTTGTAAAACCTGTGTACTATTTACATGGGGATTGGATAACTTATGTAAAGTGCTTGGGGCAACAATGTAGGCAGTAAGTTTAGTTTCGCTTCTGTCTCAAAGGGTAGGTAAAGGTTTCTGTGACTTTGAAGAGGAGATATTCTTCCTTGGCTAAACTAGAGAGAATTCAATACATTTCCCCAAAGGAAAGAACACGGCAAAGCAAATAGTTGGAAATACTGAAATACAATTTTTAGGTATATCATGGATTATTTATGCCTTTGTGGATTGAACTTGTGGTTAATAATTATTTTCAGGACCCAGTATTTTAGGGAGATGGCATCCAGTTTGGAAATACAACATACAGTATCAAGAGCTAGTGTTTTGGGCAGGAGATATAAAAGTTGGGTAGGGAATTAAGGACCTAACTAAAGTTTACTGTATAAACCAATACAGAAAAGCCATTGCTAGAATGGACCAAGCAGAGCAGGGGTTTGAGGGATAACTACAGCTTAGTGGATTTCAGAGAAAACCACATTTGAGCCCACAAAACAACTCTCAACTTGGACCTATTGGCAACTTTGGAGCTTATGATACATTACCAAGCAGGGTGTTTGCTGCAATCCCACGTTTCTAGAATTTATCAGAGTAAGGCTGGGAAAGGTAGGATCTGGACAGTGGTCTGCCATTAAAGGACAATTAGGCAGCATTTTCTGAGCATAATACTTTTTCCAACACTTTGCCCATTTATCTAAACATGGATAATGTATAATTTATAGTTTATTACCATGTTACTTTGACCCTCAGATCATTTCTAGAAAACATTTCTGATGATCTTTTTATATCAAAATTTTTTTCCAGTATCATAATGATTTACAGAGCTGTATGAAGAAAGAATAAAGGAATAAAGTTAAATGAGAACTCCAACACACTATCAACTGGTAATTTTCCACTATTTAAGAGAAAATATCACTTCTTTCCCAAACAACCCAATCCTTACTCTTATCACCAATGTACATAACATGACTGGTATTGTGTATCTGCTATATAAACATTAATATTTTTCATTACTTTTGCCCAAATGACCCTGAGTAAATATAATATCTGGCACAAGGTGCTGGAGTCGTGGCACTGATTCAAAGCCAGTGGTTTTGTTGCACAATGTGGAACTCTGAGAACTTTGGCATAGCTAGATTTTTTTTTACCTTAAAAAACATTTATTGGCGATTTTGCCTTTATTATCCACAAAACTCTATTGTCCAGTAATCAGACATGAAAGGCTAAAAGGGACCAAACAAACAAGACATTTTTAATTCCCTAATAGGGTGATGATAAAAAAAAATTACTTTGCATGTGAATACTGCCCTGTAGTTGGCAAATTATTTTTTCACACACACACACACACACACACACACACACACACACACACACACCTTACTTTTCGGTGGTAGTAGAAAATGCTTTTAGCGAGAATAAAGCTTACCTTCTTGCAAAAGAGAAAATGTGATTCTCTCACCTTTCTACAAAGATTTACTGGTATCAGTGTTTGGAGAGTTTTTAAGCTTTCTTAGTCACAGTTGTATTCTTATTCAATGAAGCCCAGCTATCTGTACTCTTTGGACTGAGTCAAGAAAATTTTAAGGACATTTGGATTTCCATGTGATACCACACGGGGCCAGAGTATACAATTTTTTTTGTTATAGTAGAAAATCAAGTGGAGGAAAAAAACTGTTTTGACACAGTCTTTAACATTTCTATTTCTTTTTAAAGATTTTATTTATTTATTTGACACAGAGAGAGAGAGAGATCACAGGTAGGCAGAGAGGCAGGCAGAGAGAGAGGAGGAAGCATGCTCCCCACACAGCAGAGAGCCCGATGAGGGACTCAATCCCAGAGGCTTAACCCTCTGAGCCACCCAGGCACTCCTAATTTTTTTTTTAAACATTTCTATTTTTAAATGACCATGATTTCACCTTCTCCATGTCAAAAAGACCTAAGTATATACATCAAATGATCCTGACTCACATGAACCAGTTGTTGGAATTTTTCTGTGCCTACAAAATTTTTTGTTACAGTTTTTTTAAGAATTGATTTTTTAACTAAAAGCAGATTATTTAAAGACACTTCTCAAGTATTGATCTATACTGCTCATAATGCAATCAAAAAAATTTAAATCCATATTAACAGTATTTTAATACATTTTATTTATTTTTTAATTAAAAATATTTTTTAAAAATTTTATATTTATTTGACAGAGAGAAACACAGCTAGAGAGGGAACACAAGCAGGGGGATGAAAGAGGAAGAAACAGGCTTCCCGCTGAACAGGGAGCCTGATGCGGGGCTCTGTCCTGGGACTCCGGGATCATGACTGGAGCCAAAGGCAGATGCTTATTGACTGAGCCATCAGACACCCCTCATCCCCATTTATTTATTTATTTATCTATTTATTTATTTATTATTTTGAGTAAACTCTAGGCTTAACACCAGGCTTATGCTAAAACCCCCGAATCAAGAGTCCCATATCCTACAGACTGAGCCAGCCAAGCACTACACACTAATGGTGTTTTAAACAGACTGGGCACAAATCTTCATGACTGGAATGCTAAGGTTATTCCAGACACCTTGGTAAATAATTGCCAGGTTGTTTTCTCTTCCTCCTCCTCATCGTCATCCTCTTCATTTCTCGTTCCAGGTCTTGCTGAGCAGAACTCTTCAACAGAAGCTTTCACCTTATAAAAACACCCCCAATCTTCTTAAAATCCAAATAGTCCAGTTTTCTTCATGTATGGAGGCAGAACTGCATACAACAAGTTTAATTAGATAAACTGAGAAAGCAATCAGATGAGACACAAGTGAAATACAAGCAGACTGAGTGGAACTGGAATAGTGTGAGTAAGGAGTGAGTGACGGGTAATGAGTGTGAGGAGGAGTGAGACATGGGCTTCTCCATCTCATTTGGCCACTTGAAAGTTGTTGGAGCTTAGATAAATCATTTAACCCCACTTCTGCCTATCTCCCCCGCCCCCACCCCTACCTCAGTTTTTACATCTGTAAAATGGAGATGCAGTACTTTATTCTGCTTACTTTATAGCTTACGTACTTCGAGAATCAGAGAGAGATGTGCACGTGAAATGCTTTTGATATTTCCAAATGCTATAAATATATGGGGGGTTGTTATTATGTTTGGAATAAAGCTTGAAACTTGGTGGACTTGTTCAGGAAACCTAAGTCCAAGTTCCCATTTTCCACTTACTAGAGGAGGGCTTGAGTGTATTAATGGGTCTTTTCCTATGCCTCTAAAAAAGGGGTAAAGATACCTACTTCTCATCTGTAATATAATAAACTCTGTGTAAAATCCAAAGTAATACTGTTTTCTTTCTGTTTAGAAGATTGTCACAAACATTGTCACAAATGTGACTAGATAAAGCAAGAAATAATTTGTGTAAGAGGTGATGCACAAGTTGCTTACAAGATTTGCTCCTTGCAAATCTTAAATCCACTTGCTGACAGTGTCTACATTTTTCTATAGGATTAACTAGCGGTGAGATTGGGCTTGAAACAGAACTGGTGTGGACTGGAACTGAGAATGAGCACAAGTCTATAGTCCTTAACAAGGGACAGGACACAAAGCCCTCCTAACTGAGAGCTCACCAACTCCCTTTGGTGCTGCTACTGGGATCCTCTGTTGAAAGCTGGGCACAAAGATCTAAGATTTCTTTTTATGAAAGAGTCAAATCCAGCTAATTAAGAGATTATTTAGAAAACAAAGAACATACAAATGGATATTTTTCTTTCCTTTCTTCTCCCTCCCTCCCTCCCTCCCTCTTCCTTCCTTCCTTCCTTCCTTCCTTCCTTCCTTCCTTCCTTCCTTCCTTCCTTCCTTCCTTTTTTTAATTTTACTGAAACAAACTTAAAGAACTCAAATAACAGTAACTTACAGGCAATAGAATATGCAGTAATTTACAAAAAGTAGAATAGGCAGTTTTGATAATATCTAAATCTAATTATCAGGATGTCACCGCCAAAATCTCATATTGATTTTTGATATTAGTACATCACTGATAATATTGCTTTTGATAAGACCACATTAAAAGGGAATGTGCATCAGATGTTTTGGAACAGTTCCCCACATTTGCACCAATTTCATACAGTTACAAAAGCTCCAGTGCTTTCCTGACTGTTTAGTTTCCTTCAGAAAGTAGTTCTCATAGCTCTCCAGTTCTGTAATCTTCCTACTTCAGTTCTTTAAATGAACTTTGCTGCCAGCAGCCAGCCTATTTGGCTTTTGGTATGTTTTAATAAATGTGCTGTTTGGTAATAGAAAGCAGACAAAGAGTCAGAAGACCTTCAACCAGATAGCCTTTTATGGTTATGAAAATACTATGGCTGTTGCCTTTTTTTCCGTTTTCTCTCTCTGTGCTGCTTCTGAGAAAAATTACTAAAGTAAGAGCAGAATTACAAAGAACCCAAAGATCCAAGGAAATCCTGTTTCTGTAGCTCAGTGTAGAAGAGGACATGAGGTATCTGGGGAGCTAGTCATGTTGCCCTTCTTGCTTGCCATAATCCATCCAATGCAGTGTGCTAGGTGCACATGAAAGATGCCCAGCAGAGGGGGACCCCAAGTGAGGTTCTGTGTTACCTCTTCTGGCAGATTAACATGGTATAGATCAGCAGTTATAAGGACTGGAGAAGAACAAATACTTTGTTTTCCCATGTATTGAGCTCCTTCAAGAAGAGTGACATGAATGAATGAATGAATGAATGAATGAATGAATAAGGACCAATGCCAGACAATGTTGATACATCTGGCAGGAAAAGATACTTTCAAACTAATTACTAGTCAAGGACACTTTTTTTTTTTTTTTTTTTTGGTAAGCCATTGAAATTCTTCAGTAACCATTGCTCCATCTTTTGGTAATAGCACTTCAACTTTTATAATTTAAGTATGTGATTTATTTGGCGTAAGTTTCTATTTAAGGTGTGAAATTTAGGTCAAATTTCATTTTTAACAATTAGTGTCCAATCGTTCCAGTACCATTTGCTGAAAAGGCTACATATTCTTCATTGAGTTTCTTTATGGGTAGAAGTGGAATTCGGTGTTCCACTTTAATGTGCATATTTTCTTTTTTCCTTCAATGCAGGAAATTTTTACCTATTATGGCTTTGAATGTTTTTCTTATTTGTTGATTCTAGGGAGATATATTCTTCAATGTGGAGGTCGCTTAATTCATGTACTTTCACTCCTTTACTAAATTCGTCCCGGGATGCAATCTGTGCTACATCTGAGCTCTGTATTTTTGATGAGTAACTTAAATCTACTTGGCTTGGTTTCTAGTCTTGTTCTTATGGAGAATAAAAACCTGAGGGAAGTAAGAACCAGGAAGCGGGATAACTTTAACTTTCTGTGCAGTAATACTTACCTGATCAGACCCCCCTCCCCCACCCCCCATCGGGAAGACTACAACTCTCATCAGTACTGCCTGTAAGAATAAATAAGTCTGACTAGTTTGAAGTTTCAGTTAGCAGGTACCTTTTGCGGTTGCTCTAAATTGTGTGTTCTAGCTTGGGCTTTATCAACCATAAAGGTAATATTTTGGTTTTCCAGCAGCTGAAATGTCTTCTTTTTCAATTTCTAAATAATCTCAGCAGGAAAGAGGGATGCTATTTGTTAGTCCTCTGAAAGACTTAACTTTTGGTGTATAGGTCAGAAATATTGCATGACACGACAAATAATAGAATTTGGCGAGGAAAACTATGCAGTAAGCTTTAGGTATATCTTTGAACATTTTTTTTTAAGACTTATTTATTCATTTTTGAGAGAAAGAGAGAGAAAGTGTGAGCAGGGGCAGGGGCAGAGGAAGAGAATCTTAAGCAGACTCCCCACTCAGTGGCGAGTCCCATGACCCATGAGATCATGACCTGAGCTGAAGTCACTAGTCAGATGCTCAACTGACTGAGCCACCCAGGTGCTTTGATTTTTTTTTTTTTTAAGACTTTACTTTTAAGTAATCTCTATACCCAACGTAGGGCTCAAACTTACAACCCTAAGATCAAGAGTTGCATGCTTCATCAACTGAGTCAGCCACACACCTCTGGTAGATCATTTTGACCTTAGCACTTTATAGTTTATATTATACTAACTTTCTAATGCTACTGTTTTTAGGCACATGATAGTTGACTGTGGTCTGTGTCTTAATAAGCTTGAGCTGTTACAACAAAATACCGTAGACTAGGGGGCTTAAACAGGAGACATTTATTTTTCACAATTCTGAAGGGTAGGAAGGCCAAGGACAAGGTGCTGGAGGATTTAGTTCTTGGTGAGGGTCCTGTTACGCCTTGCAGATGGCTGCCTTCCCACTGGCAGAGAGGAAACCCTGGTGTCTTCTTTTCCTATAAGGGCACTAATCCCATCATGAGGCTCCAGCCTCATGAACTCATCTAAACCTAATTACCTCCCAAAGACCTCACTTCCTAATACCAACACATTGGGGATTAGGACTGCAACATATGAATTTTGGGGGGCACACATTCAGTCCATGGCAGCCTGTAGCTGTAGTTTATGGGGGCTTGATGCACAGGTAAATGTGCATCATTTAAAATGATGTGCATGTAACACTGATGACAGTTTCTATGGAATCAGGGAACATTTTGGGATTTAAAAAAAAAGAACAACAAAAATCTGCCCATGGACTGTTTGCTTTTTATCAAGAGCATATAGACATCTTAGGCGCCAAGTGTATACAGGACTATGAGACCATTAAAAAGAACTTGTGGGAGCTGGAATTTCTTGGCAGGAACATAGAGAGTCAAATAGGGCCAAAGGTGCACAGATCTTAGTAGGTAGGCTATGAACTGTCATCAAATTACAACCATGTGGGTGGCCAGAACCACATCTCTAAGCAGGTTTTAGGAAAGATTTTTTTTTTTTTAATTTTTAGAATTTTTATTATTGGGGTGCCTGGGTGGCTCAGTTGGCTAAGCATCTAAACTTGTAATTTCTGCTCAGGTCATGATTTCATGGTTATGGGAACAATTCCCACATTGGGCTCTGCACTCAGTGGGGCATCTATTTGGAATTCTCTCTCTCCCTCTCCTCCTCCTTCTATGTGCATGCATGCATGCTCTCTCCCTCTCAAATAAATAAACATCTTTCAAATTTTTATTACTGATGTATATTTGGCATTCAATGTTATATTAGTTTCAGGTGTATGACTTAGTGATTTGCCAGTTCTGTGTATCACTTACTGCTCATCACTATAGATGTAGTCACCATACAAAGTCACTGTCATCATACAATGTCATTATAATATTATTGACTAGATTCCCTAAGCTGTACTTTTCATCTCCATGACTTGTTTATTTTACAGCTAGAAGTTTGTACTTCTTAATCCCCTTCACCTATTTTGTCCCCGCCCTTCTAGCAATCACCAGGAGAAAGGTTTTAAAGTATAAACTGACATAGCTTGTTATCAGATTTAACTTTCCCTAGGTACATTATCTGATACATTAAGTGCACTGATTAATACATTAGGATGGATAATTAGTAATAATTAATAATAATCAATTAATGCACGAAGTACACTAATAGTCCTTATCTCTCATGTCCTCTGTATCCATGCCCTTTGATAGTGCTCTCCCATACTGATTCTGGGCTTGTTCATATGATATTCTTTGACCAATAAATAGTAGCAGACATGATATAAGCAGAGGTTTTAAAAAGTACTTGGGTATTCTACTCCTCTCCTGGAACCCTGTCATTGCTATGAAAACAAGTCTGTAGAGTTTGCTGAAGGATAGGAGACCACATGACACAAGAATGAGTCATGAGTCTCTGACCTAGCCCTTTAGATGACCACAAACATATGGAAAAATCCAAATGAAAGCAGTTAAACCTCGCCCAGGTCATCAAAACAGTTGAGCTGATATTTATATCTATCAGAAATAATAAATAATTGATATTGTAAGCCTCAAGATTTTTTAAAAAATTAATTTGTGTTTTTAATAATACTTTATTTTATTTTTTCAGTATTCCAAGATTCATTTTTTATGCCCCATACCCAGTGCTCCACGTAATACGTGCCCTCAATACCCACCACCAGGCTCGCCCATCCCCCCCCCCCCTCCTTCCAAAACCATCAGTTTGTTTCTGAGTCCAAAGCCTCTCATGTTTTGTCTCCCTCTCTGATTTACCTCAGTTCACATTTCCTTTCCTTCTCCTACTGTCCTCCATGTTACTCCTTATGCTCCACAAGTAAGTGAAACCATATGATACTTGACTTTCTCTGCTTGCCTCATTTCACTCAGCATAATCTCCTCCAATCCCATCCATGTTGCTACGAAGTTGGGTATTTATCCTTTCTGATGGAAGTGTGATATTCCATTTTATATATGGACCATATCTTCTTTATCTATTCATCTGCTGAAGGGCACCTTGGCTCTTTCCACAGTTTGGCAATTGTGGCCATTGCTGCAATGAACATTGGGGTACATATGGCCCTTCTTTACACTAAATCTGTATCGTTGGAGTAAATACCCAGTAGTGCGATTGCAGGGTCTTAGGGTAGCTCTATTTTTAATTTTTTTAAGGAATTTCCACACTGTTTTCCAAAGCGGTTGTACCAGGTGGCATTTCCACCAACAGTGTAAGAGGGTTCCCCTTTCTCCACAGCCTCTCCAACACTTGTTGTTTCCTGTCCTATTAATTTTGGCCATTCTGACTGGTGTAATTTGTTTTTTAATTCTAGTATAATTAATGTATAATGTTATATTAGTTTCAGGTATACAATATAGTGATTTGAAAATTCTATACATTCCCTTCACTTATTTCATTCATCTCTTACCCGCCCCCCCCACCCCCCACACTCTGGTAACCACCAGTTTGCTCTCTATAGTTAAGAGTCTGTTTTTTGGTTTGTCTCATTTTCCCTTTGTTCATCTGTTTTGTTTCTTAAATTCCACATATGAGTGAGATCATATGGTATTTGTCTATCTCTGACGGACTTACTTCACTTAGCCTTATATTGTCTGGGTTCATCCATGTCGTTGCAAATGACAAGATTTTGTTCATTTTTATGGCTAATATTCCACTGTATGTACATATATACCACATCCTTATCCATTCATCTCTTGATGGACAATTGGGTTGCTTCCATTTTATAGCTATTGTAAATAATGCTGCAGTATGTATATGTATATTTATGCATGTATCTTTTCAAATTATTGTTTTTGTTTTCATTAGGTAAATACCTGGTAGTGAAATTACTGGCTCATATGGCAATTGTATTTTTAGTTATTTGAGGAAACTCCATACTGTTTTCCACAACGATTGTTCCAGTTTGAATTCCACCAACAGTCCATGAGGATTCTTTTTTCTCCACATCCCCACCAATGGTTGTTTCTTGTATTTTTGATTTTAGCCCTTCTGACAGGTGTGAGGTGTTATCTCATTGTGGTTTTGATTTACATTTATTTCTCTGATGATAAGTGATATGAGCATCTTTTCATGTGTCTGTTAGCCATCTGGATGTCTTCTTTGGAGAAATGTCTGTTCATGTCTTCTGCCCATTTTTTAGTTGGATTATTTGGGTTGAGTTGTATAAATTCTTTACATATTTTGGATACAAACCCCTGATCAAGTATATACTTTGCAAACATCTTCTTCCATTCAATGGGTCATCTTTTTGTTTTGTTGTTTCTTTTATTGTGCAGAAGCTTTTTATTTTAATGTCCCAGGAGTTGGTTATTGTTGTTGTTTTTTGTTTTTGTTTCCCTTGGCATGGGAGACATATCTAGAAAAATGTTGCTACAGTGTTGTCAAAGAAATTATTACCTATGTTCTCTTTTAGGATTTTTATGGTTTTGGGTCTCACATTTTTTGAGTTTACTTTTGTGTATGGTATAAGGAAGTTCAAGCCTTGAAGTTTTAAGATGATTGGTTATACAGCAATAACTAACTGATTCTGGAATCAAAGTTCCAAAAATAGAAAATAGAAATTCTTTAGAGGACTTTTAGGATTTCTGGCTATCTCTCTACCCTGCATTTTCTTCGCTTGAACTGCAGGGGAGATAAGATTTTGGTTTTATACTCTTACTGTTAGGCTCAAGTAGTCAGTACCAGATAGATTGACACAAATCAGCTGAATCTGCCTGACAAGAGTAGAGGGGGAGAAAAGCCCACATAATTGAGAAAAAGACACTGAGAAAAAGAAATGCCTTGTAGAATCTGAAACATAGCATGGATACTGTCTTTTGCTGGGCTCAGTCTTAAGAAATATCAACTGCTTTAGATTAGGAATGTGTAAAGGATGATTTTTCCAGTTAAATGTGGAGACAAGATGAGAACTTAATTAGGAAACTTTGTTTTTAAAAAAAGCCTAAGCCGGGTGCCTGGGTGGCTCAGTGGGTTGAACCTCTGCCTTCGGCTCAGGTCATGATCTCAGGGTCCTGGGATCAAGGCCCGCATCAGGCTCTCTGCTCAGCAGGGATCCTGCTTCCTCCTCTCTCTCTGCCTGCCTCTCTGCCTACTTGTGACCTCTCTCTCTGTCAAATAAATAAATAAAATCTTAAAAAAAATTAAAAAAGCCTAAGCCATTCTATACCAAGAGACAATACCCATTGGAGTATAGTGCTGTAAACCCCCAGTCATAAGAATTTGTGGATGCTGTCTGACTAGGTAGAATCCATATATATATATTTGAAGATTTATTTATTTGACAGAGGGAAACACAGTGACAGAGGGAACACAAGCAGGGGGAGTGAGAGAGGGAGAAGCAGTTGTGGGGCTCGATCCCCGGACTCTGGGATCATGACCTGAGCCGAAGGCAGACGCTTACGACTGAGCCTCCCTGGCACACTCTAGAATCCATATTAAGTTCAACACTGGAGTGAATAAAAAAGAGATTTTTAGTGTACTGGAAGGGAAAATGAGGGCATTATTTGAATAAGACCAGGTGACTAGATCTGCCTCTGCTTCAAATTTTGAATGTTTGCAAGAAAGCCTCCTACACCTCAGGGTGGGCTGCACAATGCTGCAACAGCAAACAAGCCCTCCATCTCAGTGGCTTTGAGCACAATGCAACAGAACCCTTTTTTTTCCCTTTTTTTAGTTAGTTAGTTAGTTAGTTAGTTTATTTATTTATTTATTTGTATTTTTAATGACTGAACCAAGATAGATCTAAGACCACAGTTTCTGGAAGAACCATTTATTCTTGCTGTGTTCTATACCTCTCCTTGAACATACCTTGGCCTCTCTTCAGGCCTTGCCTTTAAGGTGATTGTAGTTATAAACATTCACAAAAGACTTGATCTTTGACCTCTTGGCGTGTTCTTCTTGCCCATGGCAGTTATCACTTTGCCATGATTGTAGTCAATTCCAGCCACCAGAGCATGGCTATAGGGAGGGTCTTGAGTGCCGGCATCAATGTTCTTCACGATGGACACTAGTGTCCAGCCAGGACCAGCACCCCCCTCCTGGGTTTCGTGAACTTGCCCATCTTGACACCAGCCACTTGAGCCTACAGCAGAAAGCCACATAACTTTATAGTTTTCACTTGCCACATGTTCTACATTGGTTGGAGGGCCTCAGCTCATTGCAATCTATCAGGGACACAGGCTGATGGACGCTCCATCTCAACACAGGCTTCCATAATCACCAAGGCAAAAAAAAATTAAAGGAGGAATGTGGTGACTTGTAGCCTGGCTCTTAATGCTACTGCATGGAAGAAACATAAGGCACTTCCATTTTACTGGTCTAAGCAAGTTGCATGGGAGAGGGAAATACAATCCATCTGTTTGCCTAGAAGGAGAAAGAAGCAGAACATAACCTAATATCTTCTACAGTCTTTTTGCGCAACAAAATATTTGATTTCAGGCTCCTATTTATGTGCAAAATATAATTGCTCCCATCCCAAGAGGGGAAAAAAAAAAACAACAAAAATTCCCATAGAGTCATGACACCAAATACAGTGTTGAGAGTATCAAGTAACGTGCCATAGTCTCTATAGTAGGTCTAGAAATGTTGCTTTTTGGTCTGGAGACTTTAGGGCTAATATGGTAAGTTTTCTCTCCTTTACATATGCAACATACAAAAATGGTATTGAGTTGAGTAACTGCAGCAAACTTTCTCACTGAGAAAGATGACAATTGGGAGACACACAGTGGAGTAATTCTAAAATTCCGTTAGCTAGACATGTTGAGAGCCCTTTCAGTAAGAGCAGACACTGGCCCTCCTCTAATGTGTGATCCATTGGCATAAGCCTCTGCCTACCTCTTTATGTGTTCTACCCTCAGACAGAATGGCTTACCATTGATACTTTGGAAAATAAATTGGGGATGCTTACATCATTTCTGCCTTTCTTCCTCCTAAGAGTGGGCACCTGTTGGGGACTAGCCATTCACCTGTGCCTGGCCATGATCCACCTGATTAACTACCCTATCCTTCTAGCTCTTAGGAGAAATGGTCTTCTCTGAGTCAGCATTGCCTAGTGGATAAGGTAAGCATGTCGAATACTGTGATTCAGGGAGTAGGTCTATTTGTCTGTCCAGCTAAATGACACCCTTAGTTTTTGTCTCTGATAGTGATGATATTTTTATTCTTTATCACTGACTTACTCTATTTCTCAATTTTTTCAGATGGGAATGATTAAGTGGCTTTTTCTCAGAGAATTCAACAGTTGAATTTTCTGTTTCAGAAATTC
The DNA here is from genome assembly GCA_004023965.1 of Spilogale gracilis. Lineage (NCBI taxonomy): Eukaryota > Metazoa > Chordata > Mammalia > Carnivora > Mephitidae > Spilogale > Spilogale gracilis. The sequence goes on from PITA01003410.1 coordinate 137,061, forward strand.
CAGTTAGCCTTATGTTGGAATGTCTTCATGACTGGTATTTATGTTCTTTTCTCTAATTGCTTTGATCTGTTTGTTTTATTCTTCTCATTCATGAATATTTTTTTAGGATTTTCCTTAATGTTGGAAATGATATTTTTTGCACACTTCTCTTTCTGTTTCTAATTTTTTTAGTTCTATAATTGTGTTATTTTAGCACTAAATTAATTTTTCTGCAGACTCTTATATGTTTTGCTGATATCTGAGTATAGATATATACTCTCAGTTTCTCTCTCTATATATATACACACACTTCTGAGACAGAGAAAAGAGATTAATTTCTGTAGATCTTGATCAATTGAATAAAGGAGATGAGGGAAATAGAAGAGTGAAGATAATTCCTAGATGTCTGGTTTGAATAATTGGGTGGTGCTCTTCATTGATACAGAGATTTCAGCAGGAGGAAAATATTAACTCCAGAAAAAACTTCCTTTGCACACTGGACCTAATTATTTTCTCACATAACACCTCAGACCTGAAGAATTAGGAATTTTCATGAGACAGACCTGACTGGGTAACCTCAATGGGAGGGAGGGGGACTTAGATATTTAAGCACTGAGTTTCTAAAGAGATGGTCTGTAGAATGACAGGGAGAAGTGTTAAGAAATGATTGGAAAAGTGACAAATAAGAACTTAAAAAGTTTCAGAAATTTACCTCAGTTTTCAGAATCCTGAATTTCAGTAAAAAGGAATCCCTCTTTCTCCTTATGGCTTCCAATTTGTATATAGGATGGCTCCAAGCTCCCAGAATCCAGTACTATCTACAGTACTATAATTTACTCACTTGTTAGGCCTGTGGGATAATAGCAGATTCTAGGAGCTATTTATAAAATGGGGAAAATAAGTTGCAATTTCCAAAAGGAAGACAATGGATAAGAAAGCTAGTTAAACTGAATGGAAAGATGATAGAGGAATTCAGGAAAAGGTCACATCAAGGTAAGAAGGGAAAATAAGATGAAGGCAACCAAGAGGAGAGAAGAGGGTATTCCAAGGGTAAGGACAGAATAAAAATCAACTGTGAATGTGTGTGTGTGTGTGTGTGTGTGTGTGTGTGTGTGTGTGTGTGTGTCTTGTGCCCGTGTATGTATGAAGAGAATGAGAGAGAGAGAGGGCAATAGTGAGAGAGACCAACAGGAGCGAAAGTAGAATGCAGTAAAAAGAGAAGCCTAACCAGAGAAAAGTTTTCATGGACAGGCTTGGAAAACAATGATAATAAGCCTTACGGAACACTGGTCTTCTGTGGGAAGACTTGTCAGGGTTTCAGATTAATTTAGCAGGTAAATGGGGACATTTTGGTGTATTCTAGCAGGAGAATCAGAATGCAGAATTGTTTTTGAACAATGGGACTGGCGGTAGAGCTGCGTGCAGGGCCGACTGTTGATGGGGAATGATGGCAGATGTGGAGAGGGGTGTAGAGGCCACCAGAATCATTCAGAGGGAAGGAGAGAGGGCGTAGAAAAAATGTTGGCATTGGCGAAAGGATGAAGACAAGAAGCATTATAAAGAAAGAATCATGAACCTGGCATTTAGGATAGTAACACTTATGGAAATCAATGGACTGGGGGCAAAGCACAGGAAGGCGCTTAAAGAAAAATATCGATACTTTACTGGCATGCCTCCCCAGACCGTGGGGACAGTGGTACTGAGACTGTCCCTGGAAATAGTTAGAAACAGGGGTAATTCTCTGTCTCTCGATTCCATATCCTGGGCTGAGTCCATCCCTACGAGCCAGAGAACCTGGCTACTCCTAGTGAGGGGGATGACTTTTTATTCTGTGTTATAAAAAAATCGTCTAATGTTATTATTGAAAAAGTAAGGGAAAAGAAAGCAATTAGTAATAATCCTATAACCTTAGTGCAGTTATTGGAATTCTTTACTCACTTCTTTATCATTGTTTATAGATTTATATTTTTTTGTGGCTACAATTTTAAATTGGTTGTTTTCCACTTCATCAGCAACACAAGCTTTTTTTTATATTGCAACATAGTTCCCACACTTTGCTTTTTAATAGGGGGCACCTGGATGGCTCAGTTGTTAAGTGGCTGCCATCAGCTCAGGTCAGGATCCCAGGTCCTGGGATCGAGCCCCACATTGGGCTCCCTGATCAGGCGGGATCCTGCTTCTCCCTTCTTCTCCCTCTGCCTGCTGCTTCCCCTACTTATGCTCTCTCTCTGTCAAATAAATAAATAAGTAAATAATTTAAAAATGGCTTTTAGATATTCTTTTGAAAGGATAAATGGTTAGGCACTAAGTGGGTTTTACTATTTAGCTATTTTTTAAAAATACTGTTTTGGGTATTAAATAAGTCCTTTTTCCCTTGGATTTTTACCTAGAATAAAATTCCTACAAGGAGAAGCTACTTGGTAGAAAAATGAATCTAATTTTTTTTGCTATATATTAGCACATTGTTCTCCAAAGGATGTGTAATGTATGTTGCCAGCACCACTGTGCATGTGTATTTTGTCAGCATTTCATTGCTTAATTTTAAAGGCAATAACTAATAATTATTACTAGTCAAAAACTATTGTATAATTTTAAAGGCAATAATTACTATCAGGCATAAAAGTATATATACTTCATTGTTTTAAAATATTGCATATTTTTTGTTACTGGTAAGGACTTGAATATTTTATTTATGTCCTCATTGTATTAACTTCTATGTTAATTGCTCATCCATATTTTTGGTCAATTAACTGTCTGCCTTATCACCAAGTTTTTGTGTAGTTGAATCTATTAATTATTTTCTTCTGTTGTTTATATTATATTTTAAGCATAAAAGGTCAACACCTTTCTGAAGAACTGATAAATATGAGTTTCTCTTTTAGTTTTTTAGTGGATTTATAAACAGCAATGTGTGAATTGATCTGACAGAAAATATTTTCCTGCATAATGTGAAGGATATCTCCACATTTTATTTTTGTCAAATTTTTAACTATTAATGCTATAAAAGGTTTTTATAATAACCAGAACAGTTTAGAAATGGGGTGCTTTGCTATTTCTAGAGTGGGGACCATATATTGAATACTGGCCCTATTACAGATGTCAAGTTTCAAATGGGTTAAATCTGGAAGAC
>PITA01003411.1:0-43787 GCA_004023965.1 Spilogale gracilis
TTGACTACAGTCTTTAGACTAAAATCCAATTTGTCTGATATGAGAATCGCTACCCCGGCTTTCTTTTGGGGTCCATTGGCATGAAAGATGGTCTTCCATCCCCTCACTTTCAATCTGGAAGTGTCTTTCGATTCAAGATGAGTCTCTTGTAGACAGCATATGGATGGGTCCTGTCGTTTTATCCAGTCTGCAACCCTGTCTCTTTTTATTGGAGCATTTAGGCTGTTCACATTGAGGGTGATTATTGATAGATATGTTTGTATTGACATCATATTGCTTATGGAGTTCATGTTTCTATAAGTTATCCATTCATCTGTTATTGGACATCTGGGCTCTTTCCATAGTTTCGCTCTTGTGGACATTGCTGCTATAAGTATTGGGGTGTGGGAGGGTACCCTTTTCTCCACATCCACACCAATATCTATTGTTTCCTGATTTGTTAATTTTAGCCATTCTGACTGGTGTGAGGTGGTATTTCATTGTGGTTTATTTTTTTTATTTTTTTTAAAGATTTTATTTATTTATTTGACAGAGAAACACAGCTAGAGAGGGAACACAAGCAGAGGGACTGAGAGAGGGAGAAGTAGGCTTCCTGTCAAGCAGGAATCCCAATGTGGGACTCGATCCTGGGTCTCCAGGATCATGACCTGAGCCAAAAGCAGTTGCTTACCCAACTGAGCCACGCAAGTGCCCCTTCATTGTGGTTTTAATTTGTATTTCCCTGATGTCCAGTTATGTTGAGCACTTTTTCATGTATTTTGGCCATTTGCTTGTCTTCTTTGGAGGAATGTCTCTCCAGGATACTCGCCCTTTATCTGATATGTTATTTCCAAATATCTTCTCCCATTATGTCAGTTATGTTTTGCCTTTGTCAACTGTTTTCTGTACAAAATGTTTTTATCTTGAAGTCCCAATAGTTCATTTTTGCCTTTGTTTTCCTTGCCTTTGGAGACATGTATACAAGAAGTTGCTGTGGCTAAGTGCAAAGAGGTTGCTGCCTTTGTTCTCTAGGATTTGATGGATTCCTGTCTTACATCCATTGTGAGTCAACTTTTGTGTATGGTGTAAGCTAATGGTCCAGCTTCATTGTTCTGCATGTGGCTGCTCAATTCTCTAAACACCATTTGTTGAAGAAACTTTTTTCCATTGGACATTATTTCCTCTTTGCCAAAGATTAGCTGTCCATAGAGTTAAATGTCCATTTTTGGGTTCTCTGTTTAGTTCCATTGATATCTGTGCCTGTTTCTGTGTCATTACTATACTGTCTTGATGATTATATCTTTGTAATAGCGCTTGAAGTCTAGAATTGTGATGCTACCAGCTTTGGTTTTCTTTTTCAACATTCTTTTCATTATGCAAGGTCTTTTCTGGTTCCATAAAATTTTAGGATTATTCCTTCTCTGTGGAAAAGAGTGGATGGTATTTTTATAGGGATTGCCTCAAATATGTAGATTCCTCTAGTTTTTTGTAAACATTTTAAAACATTTGTCCTTTTAATTCATGACTGTGAAATATTTTTGTTTTTTGTTTTTTTGTGTGTGTTTTTTTGTGTTTTTGTTTGTTTGTTTGTTTGTTTACCATTTCTTTGTATCTTCCTCAATTTCTTTCATCACGTTCTATAGTTTTCTGAGTACAGACCCTTTGCCTCTTTGGTTAGGTTTATTCCTAGGCATCTTATTGTTTTTTGTGTAATTTTAAATGGAATAGATTCCTTAATTTCTCTTTTCTTCTGTCTCATTGTTAGTGGTTAGAATGCAACTGATTTCTGTGTGTTGATTTTATATCCTGCCACTTCGTTGAATTCCTGTATAAGTTCTAGCAATTTTGGGGTGAAGTCTCTTGGGTTTTCTGTATAGTGTCATGTCATCTGCAAAGAGTTAAAGCATGGTTTATTTTTTGCCAATTCAGATACCTCCTCTTTCTTTTTGCTGTCTGATTGATGAGATTAGAATTTCTAGTACTATGTTGAACAACAGTGGTGATAGTGGACATCCCTGCTATGTTTCTGACCTTAGGTTAAAAGCTCTCTGTTTGTCCCCAGGTTCTTTATGTTTCTTTCTCCTTCCCTTTTGTTCCCTAGGACTAGCTGTGGAAGACCTATTCTGCCAGTCTTGGGTTGTTTTCAGAAGTTGCAATGCATGTAGTTGTCAGTGTATTCATAGGATGAAGTGAGCTCAAGATCCTCCTATTCCACCATCTTCTCAGCAACTAGAGAATTTCCTTGTTTTTCACAGCTAAATATTTTGTTGTATTTGCACACCACATTTTGCTTATCAATTCATCTATCAATGTTGTGTAGTAGATCTGCTGTTGCATCTAGTTGGTTTATTTTCTTGTGTAAGTCCCATTTCCTTAATGCATCATCTGTTTGGTTGTTCTGTTCATTATTGAGAATGGGTTATTAAAGCTTCCAACCAAACTTCCAGTATCTATTTCTTCCTTCAATTCTGTAGATTTTTGTTGCACATAATTTGATGGTTTGTTATTAGATGTGTAAATGTTTATAATTTTAATATCTTCTTGCTGTATTTGATTCATTTATGTAATCTCACTTCATATAAACTTTGATTTAAAATCTATTTTGTTTGATACTAGTATAGCCACCTCCTCTCTCTTTGTTAATATTTGTGTGGAATATCTTTCCCATCCTTTCACTTTTGATCTGTTTGTTGAACTAATTCTCATAGATAACACAGTCCCTGTGAAATTGACCCAAAATAACCACAATTTACTGTTCATATCTTCAAGTGACTCCAAAGTTACAAAATGGTTAGATTCTGCTAGAACATTTGTTGCATAGATGAGGAGATGTAATCCCGTTTCATTCTAACATTGTACCACAGTCCTTACTCATTATTCTTCAAATGTTTTTTTTTTCTCTTTTTCTGTATTCTCAAATTCTTAACATGTGTATGTTGACCTGCATGAGCATATACCATAAATTCCTTTAGGCTTTGTTCATTTTTCTTTACTCTGAGCCTCAGACTGCATTATTTCATTTGTACAATATTCAAGTTCCCTAATTCTTTTTTATATTTTCCCAAATTTGATGGTGAATCTCTATAGTGAATACCTTATTTACCATTATTGTATTTTCCATCTACATAATTTCTATTTTGCTCCTTTTTATTTTATTGTTATTATCTACTGATTCATACTTTTTCTGAGCTCTTTTAGTTTTTTGTCCATGGTTATCTTCAGTTTATTTTTTTTAAGATTTTATTTATTTATTAGACAGAGAGAGATCACAGGTAGGCAGAGAGGCAGGCAGAGAGAGAGGAGGAAGCAGGCTCCCTGCCAAGCAGAGAGCCCGATGTGGGCCTGAATCCCAGGACCCTGAGATCATGACCTGAGCTGAAGGCAGAGGCTTAACCCACCCAGGTGCCCTTCAGTTTATTTTTAAAAACACATTTAAGACAGCAAAGTCTCTGTCTATTTAAGTCCAATGATGCAGCTTCCTTGGGGATTACTGCTGTCAGTATCCCCCCAACTATGATTGGAACATACTTTCCTATTTATTTTTCTGGTTTTTGTTGCTGTTGTTAATACTTTTGGGAGGAGGAGCTTCATTTGTCTATTTAGTGAGATTATTCTTGCAAAGTCTTTTTTTTTTTTTTTTTTTTGGGTGTAGTCACTAAAATCTTTGTTTAGTTATCTCTAGGCAGTCAGTGACCTCAAAGAGATTTTCTCAAATGCCTGGATCCAATAATCAGAGAAAATAATAAAGATGTTATTTACCTTTAAACTCTCTCAACAGATGTTGTCTGAAAATCCATTTGTGACACAGGTGATTGAGACAATAACCTGCATCTTTTCCAGTGAACTTTCAGAGAGATTAAAACATCCAAACCCATTTTTTATATCAGAATTCTTATTGCCAAGACTGGTAATAGTAAGCCACACCAAAATTCACCAAAATGTACCAACCTGTCTCTCTCTTTTAAATAAAACAATGCCATAGATGCTATAAATGCTTGGCTAATATTAAAATTTTAATAAGATTTGACTTTGATCTTACAGACTCATAGATATTTTGGTAGAAGGACTAATTCTTGGACCTCCTTATTCCATCATTCAACCTCCACCTAATTTATGTTATATGGAATTTTAAATATTGTAGCTTGCTAGAAGTTATATAGTCCTGTTCCTTGATGCTGGGAAGGATAGACTGACTTTTAAATTTTTGGAGTATAAATTGTATTAAAGGGGTACCTAGGCAGTTCAATCAGTTAAGTGTTTTACTCTTGATTTCGGCTCAGGTCATGATCTCAAGGTCATGAAATCAAGCCCTGCATGGGACTCTGTGCTCAGCATGTCTGCTTGAGATTCCTTCTCTCAATCTGATCTCCCCACCACTTGTATTCACTCTTTATAAAAATAAAATCTGGGAAAAAAAGAGATTGCATTAGGATCAAAAATCTTTATATAAGAAATTATGAGTTTTACAGCAGATGGCTATGGCCAAGATGGATCAAAAATGTAAATCATATATATATATATATTTTTTTTTTTTCTAAATTGAGTGTGTGTCTGGAAGGCATGTAATAATGAGGAAACCAAGGAATATTTCCAAACATAAGCTGGCAGAGTAAAGAAACCAGAATAAAGAAGAAATGTATAATGATTCAAAACTTTAACTCATTTCAAGTAAGAAATTAAATAATTGGTGAAGATGAGGTCCTAAGACTCCTAGGGATATTTTACAATTTATATGTAAATATTGGGCAAGAAGATCTAAATGACAGTGTAGTTAAACCTATTTTGTATAGAGACTTCCAAAACATTCAAACTTCAAACTAATACATTAAAAATATATATTGCCCTTGACTCTGGACAAAATTTTTATCCTAATTTTCATATCTATCTATCTATCTATCTATCTATCTATCTATCTATCTATCTATATATCTGTCCTAAAATTTTTACTTGTATATGATTGTTCATTTTTTTCTTAAATTTTTATCCTAATTTTCATATATATATGAAATATATATATCTGTTCTAAAATTTTTACTTGTATATGATTGTTCATTTTTTCTTAAATAACAAATTGCTTTTGTTTATGGTGTTTTTTTATTTTATTTTATTTTCAAGATTTTATTTATTTGACAGAAAGAAACACAGCCAGAGAGGGAACACAAGCAGGGGCAGTGAGAGAGGGGGAAGCAGGCTTCCTGCCGAGCAGGAAGTCCAATGTGGGACTCAATCCTGAGTCTCCGGGATCATGACCTGAGTTGAAGGCAGTTGCTTAACCAACTAAGCCACCCAAGCGCCCCTGTTTATGGTCTTTTAACTCGACTTAAAGAATCTTTCAACAAATTACATTCAATAGTTCTCAAGAAACAGTTAATAATACCTGTGTTTTCTAATATCTATATTTTTTCCTTTATCCCAGAAATAGGATTGCCTTCTGTTCAGGGAGTCTGGGTCCCATTAAAGAGACATACTTTCAAAATCTAAATTTCTGGCACAGAGATGCTCAAACTTAAACATTTATTTTGTTCAATTCCCATATGTAAAATCAAAATAGAACAAACCCCGCTGCTTTGTTCTAGTCATTGTTTTTGAGAATCAAAGTGAAAAAATAATGTTTCCCTAATATTCATTTTCTTTGGGTCATTTTCTATCCTGTCTATATTTTCATTAGAGGACCTTCAGTACATTAAACTTATCTTATTTATCAAATCCTGAAAAATCATCCTGATGAATTAGGAAAATTATTCTGAGAATTATAATTGAAATATTTATCCACTGACTTCAATGTTGACCATATAAACCTATGAATGCTTAGTATTAATGCCAGAACTATAATAAACAGATTAAAAGATTCAATTCAAAACAAAACCAATGGAATTTTGTATAGCAATAGTCTGTAATTATGGGACTGGAAAACAAGCCATACTGACAAACATATTCCACATGTAAGCCCCTATGTATAATATTTAAAGTACAGACTAATAGTATTATAGCTAATTCTCAGCCACCATTGGGGGATATATATATATATATAATCCTACCACACCCACCAAATGTCATTATATATTAAATATAAAACATTAAAATTATTTTAAAAATAAATAGTCCAAGCATAGTGGGCTATTAAAGAAAGTAAGATTATAGGAATTTGCCATGAGTTGAATTATGTCCCTACTGCCAAAATCAAAAACAAAAAGTAAAAATGTTGGGATCCTAACCTCTAGTATTTCAGAATGTGATCTTATTTAGCAATAGGGGTAATAAAGATAATAATAAAAGCAAAAGCAATAGAATTAAAATGGGGTCATTAGAGTGGACTCTAATCTAATGACTGATGTTCTTTATTAAAAAGGAGGAAATATGGATACAGAGAGATATACACAGAGGGAAGCTAATATAAAAAGGCACAAGAAGAAAATGGTCATCTACAAAGCTGAGAACATAAATCTGTCTTTGCTTCACAACTTGTCAGAAGGAACTAATCCTTCCAACAGCTTGATTTCAGATTTCTAGCTTCCAGAACTGTGAGAGATTAATTTCTATTTTTTAAGCCACCAGTCTGTGGTAGCTTGTTATGGCAATCCTAATAAACTAGTAGAACACTGTGAAAAATCTAGAATTTTAACATCTAACAATAAAATCAAGGGTAATTTTTTATACTTATAATTTTTTTATTTTATTTTCTACTATTAAATATACACTATTTTTCCAGAGTAGGACCAAGCATACAAATTTTATTTGCACTTGCTATATTCTTTTGAATTGAGGGAATTGTTAATTTTGAGTTTGTCCAGTTTAAAGAAAATACATTTTATTTATTTTTAAAGTGGATCTCTTTTTTTAAATTCAGTTAACATATAATGTATTATTAGTTTCAGAGGTAGAGGTCAGTGATCCATCAGTCTTATATAATATCTAGTGCTCATTACATCACATGCCCTCCTAATGTTCATCACCCAATTACCCCAATCCCCAACTTTCCTCCCCTCCAGCAACCCTCAGTTCATTACCTATGCTTCAGAATCTCTTATGGTTTGTCTTCCTCATTTAATCTTCTTTTATTTTTTCCTTCCAAGGGTAAAAATTCTTATCCAAATTAAGATAAAGAGTTAACAAATGTTATATTATTAGAAACTAACTTATATTACTATAAGTTTTATAAAATTGTTCCATGTTGTTGGTTTTTCATCCAAAGAGAGCAATGTCCAAATTTGCCTATCTAAATAGAAAACCCCCTCCCCCAAAATTAGCCTGGGTAACCCGTGGGTATTGCTTTTTATTTGGTGATTTATGCTTCCCTTGATTTTATACCTCTATGAATATATAACATTTAAATATTAAGAGGAAACAAAACTACCTTGATTTTTTTAAAAGATTTTATTTATTTGGCAGAGAGAAACACAGCCATAGAGGGAACAGAAGCAGAGGGAGTGAGAGAGGGAGAAGCAGGCCTCCCACTGAGCAGGGAGCAGGATGTGGGACACAATCCCAGGTCTCCGGGATCAAGACCTGAGCCAAAAGCGGTTGCTTAACCAACTGAGCCACTTAGGCACCCCTGTTTTGTGTTGTTTTATTTTGTGACTGCATTTTAGATGCTGGAACTAAAGTTCAGAATGACAATTATGAAGATACTAGCTGGGCTTGAAAAAACATAGAAGATACTAGAGAATCTCTTTCTGGAGAAATTAAAGAACTAAAATCAAAGTTATTAATGAGGTGTAATTAAAAAATGGAGGCTCTTACTTATAGGATAAATGAGGCAGAAGAGAGAATTAGTGATATAAAAGACCAAAAAATGGAGAATAAAGAAACTGAGAAAATGGGAGATAAACAACTACTGGATCATGAGGGGAGAATTTGAGAGTTAAGTGACACCATAAGATAAAACAATATTAGAATAACTGGGATCCCAGAAGAATAAAGAAAGAGGGGCAGGAAGTATATTAAAGGAAATTATAGTGGAGAACTCCCCTAATTTGAGGAAGAAAACAGGCATCAAAATCCAAGAGACACAAAAACCCCCCTCAAAATCAATAAAAATAGGTCCACACTCCATCATCTAATAGTAAAACTTACAAGTCTCAGAGACAAAGAGAAAATCCTGAAAGTAGCTGGAGACAAGAAGTCTATAACCCACAACACTAGAATTATTAGATTGGCAGCAGACCTGTCCACAGAGACCTGGAAGGCCAGCAAGGACCTGCACAATATATTCAGATCACTAAATGAGAAAATTATACAGCCAAGAATACTATCTCCAGCTAGGTTGTCATTGAGAACCAAAGGAGAAATAAGAATCCTCTAGGACAAACAAAAACTAAAAGGATTTGCAAGCACCAAATGACACCTACAGGAAATATTGAAAGGGGTCCTCTAGGTAAAAAGAGAGTCAAAAATAGACCAGAAAGGAACAGAGACAATATACAGTAACAGTCACCTTACAGGCAATACAATGGCACTAAATTCATATCTTTAAATATTTAACCCTGAATGTAAATAGTTAAATGCCCCAATCAAAAGATACAGGATATCAGAATGGATTTAAAAACAAAAACAAAAACAAAAGCAAAAAACAAAAACAGACCCATTGATATGCTGTCTCCAATAAACTCATTTTAGACCCAAAGACATCTCCATATTTAAAGTGAGGGTGTGGAAAATCATTTACCATGCTAATAGACATCAAAAGAAAGCTGGGTGGCAATCCTTATATCAAATTAGATTTTAAACCAAAAACTATAATAGGAGATGAGGAAAGACACTATATCATACTTAAAGGGTCTGTCCAATAAGAAGATCTAACAATTTGAAATATCTATGCCCTTAACATGAGAACAACCAATTTTATAAGACAATCAATACTAAATCAAAGAAACACATTGGCAATAATACAATAATAGTAGGGGACTTTAACACCCCCCTCACTGGAATAGGCCGATCATCTAAGCAAAAGATAAACAAGGAAATAAAGTCTTTAAATGACACACTGGACACGGTAGATGTCACAGATATATTCAGAACATTCCATCCCAAAGCAACAGAATACACATTCTTCTGTAGTATACATAGAACATTCTTCAGAATAGATCACATCCTGGGCCACAAATCAGGTCTCAACCAGTACCAAAAGACTCGGATCATTCACTACATATTTTTAGACCACAATGCTTTGAAACTAGAACTCAACCACAAAAGGAAAGTTCAAAAGAACTCAACTACATGGAGGCTAAAGAGCATCCTACTAAAGAATGAATAAGTCAACCAGCAAATTAAAGAAAAATTAAAAAAATATATTATCGAAACAAGTGTAAATGAAAACACAACTGCTCAAAATCTTTGGGATACAGCAAAAGTGGTCCTAAGAGGGAAGTAAATAGCACTTAAGACTTTCTCAAGAAACAAGAAAGGTCTCACATACACAACCTAAACCTACACTTGAAGAAACTGGAAACCGAACAGCAAATATTGGCCCAGCAAGAGAAGAGAAATAATAAAGATAAGAGCAGAAATTAATGAAATTGAAACCAAAAGAACAGTTGAACAGAGCAACAAAACTAGGAGCTGGTTCATTGAAAGAATTGATAAGATTGATAAGCCCCTTGCCAGAAATACCAAGAAGAAAACAGAAAGGACACAAATAAATAACATCATAAAAGAAAGAGGAAGGAAATTGAAGCAGTAATCAAAACTCTCCCAACACTAAAGAGCCCAGGGCCTGATGGCCTCCCAGGGAAATTCTACCAAATATTTATTTTTTTAAAAGATTTTATTTATTTTTTGACAAAGAGAAACAGTTATAGAGGGAACACAAGCATTGGGAGTGAGAGAGGAAAAAGCAGACTTCCCACTGAGCAGGGAGCCCAATGTGGGGCTTGATGATGGGACTCCAGGATCATGACCTGAGCTGAATGCAAATGCTTAATGACTGCCCACCCAGGCGTGGCTTTACCAAACATTAAAAAAAAAAATTAATACCTATTCTCCCGAAACTGTTCCCAAAAATGGAAATGGAAAGAAAACTTCTGAATGCATTTTATGAGGCCAGCATTGCCTTGATCCCAAAACTAAATAAAGTCCCAATCCAAAGGAGAATAACAGACCAATATCCCTGCCGAACATGGATGCAAAAATTCTCACCAAAATACTAGTCGATAGGCTCCTACAGTCCATTTAAAGGACTATTCACCACTATGATGTGGGATTTATTCCTGGGCTGCAGGGCTGGTTCAACATCCACAAACCAATCAATGTGATACAATATATTAATAAAAGAAAGGAAAGGAATATATGATACTCTTAATAGATGCAGAAGAAGCATTTGACAAAGTATAGTATCCTTTCTTGGTCAAAACTCTTCACAGTGTAGTGATAGAGGGTACATACCTCAATATCACAAAAGCCATCTATGAAAAACCCACAGTGAATATCATTCTCAATGGGAAAAAACCATTAGCTTTTTCCCTAAAATCAGAAAAATGCAAGGATGTCCACTATCACCACTAGTATTCAATATAGTACTAAAAGTCCTAGCCTCAGCAATCAGACAATGAAAAGAAATAAAAGGTATCTGCATTGACAAAGAAGCCAAACTTTCACTCTTTGCAGATGATATGACACTAGAGGTGGAAAATCCAGAAGACTCCAGTCCAAAACTACTAGAACTCATACCTGAATTAAGTAAAGTGGCAAGATATAAAATCAATGTACAGAAATAAGTTGCATTTCTATACACCACCACCAAAACAGAAGAAAGAGAAATTAAGGAGTCAGTCCCATTTACAATTGCACCCAAAAACCATAAAATACCTAGGAATAGATTTAACCGAAGAGGCAAATAATCTGTACCCACAAAACTATAGAACCCTCATGAAATAAATTGAGGAAGTTACCAAAAAAAAAAAAAAAAAAAAAAAAAAAAAAAAAAAAAAAAAAAAAAAAAAAAAAAAAAAGGAAAAATGTTCCATGCTCATGGATTGGAAGAACAAATATTGTGAAAATGTCTATGCTACCTAGAGCAATCTACAGATTTAATGCAACCCCTATCAAATACCATCAACTTTTTTTATAGAGAAGGAACAAATAACTCTAAAATTTTTATGGAACTAGAAAAGACACTGCTTGATGAAAAGAATGTTGAAAAAAAAAGCTGGTGGCATCACAATTCTGGACTTCAAGCTCTATTACAAAGCTGTAGTCATCAAGACAGTATAGTACTGACACAAAAACAGACACATAGATCAATGGAACAGAATAGAGAGCCCAGAAATGGACCCTCAACTCTATGGTCAACTAATATTTGACAAAGCAGGAAAGAATGATGTCCAATGGAAAAAAGAGTATCTTCAACAAATGGTGTTGGGAAAACTAGACAGCCACATGCAGAAGAATGGAACTGGACCATTTCCTTATACCAAACACAAAAATAGACTCAAAATGAATGAAAGACCTCAATGCAAGACAGGAATTCACCAAAATCCTTGAGAAGAACACAAGCAGCAACCTCTTTTACCTCAGGCACAGAAAATTCTTCCTAGAAATATTGCCAAAGGTTAGGGGAAAAAAAGGTGAAAATGAACTATTGGAACTTCACTTAGATCAACAGCCTTTGCACAGCAAAGGAAACAGTCAGCAAAACCAAAAGACAACTGACAGAATGGGAGAAGATATTTGAAAATGACAGATAAAGGGCTAGTATCCAAAATCTCTAAAGAACTTATCAAACTCAACACACAATGAATAAATAATCCGATCAAGAAATGGACAGAAGACATGAACAGACATTCCTCCAAAGAAGAGATCCAAATGGCCACAGACAGATGAAAATGTGCTCAACATCACTTGGCATCAGGGAAATACAAATCAAAACCACAGTGAGGTCTGACCTTACACCAGTTAGAATGGCTAAAATTAACCAGCCAGAAAACAGCAGGTGTTGGCAAGAATGTGGATAAAGGGGAAACCTCCTATCCTGTTGGTGGGAATGCAATCTGGTACAGCCACTCTGGAAAACAGTATAGTAGTTCCTCGAAAATTTGAAAATACAGCTATTCTATGACCAAGCAATGGTGCACTACTGCGTATTTACCCTAAAGATACAAATGTAATGATCTTAAGGAGCATGTACACCCCAATTTTTATAATAACAATGTCCACAATAACCAAACAATGGAAAGAGCATAGATGCCTATCAACAGATGAATGGAGGGGTGCCTGGGTCGCTCAGTTGTTAAGTGTCAGCCTTTGGCTCAGGTCATGATCCTAGAGTTCTTGGATCAAACCTCGCATCGGGGTCCCTGTTCAGTGGAAAGCCTGCTTTGCCCTCACTCACTCCCCCTGCTCATGTTCCTTCTCTAGCTGCGTTTCTCTCTGTCAAATAAATAAATAAAATCTTAAGAAAAAACAAAACAAGAAAACCACAGATAAATGGAAAAAATGCCGTGTGTGTGTGTGTGTGTGTGTGTGTGTGTGTGTGTGTATAATGGAATATTATGCAGCCACCAAAACCCCTGAAATCTTGCCATTTGCAATGAAGTGGATGGAACTAGAGGGTATTATGCTAAGTGAAATAAGTCAATCATAGAAAGACAACTATCATATGATCTCACTGATATGAGGAATTTGAGAAAAAAGACAGGGGATTATAGGGAAAGGAAGGGAAAAGTGAAACAGGACAGAACCAGAGAGGGAGACAAACCAAGGAAACAAACTGAGGGTTCCTGTTGAGGAGACGAGTGGGAGGGATGGGGTGGTGGAGTGACAGACATTGTAGAGTGTGAGTGCTGTTAATTGCTGTGAATCCTTTACCCTTGAAACAAAAAGCACATTATATGTTAATAAAAAAGAATTTCAATGGGATCTAAGTCCTGCTGATTTTTAAAGCTCCTGGAACTTAAGAACTAACAAACTAAAAAGCCTGCTCTGAGACTGCACAAAAGCAATGGTCTGAAAAATGCCAAAAGTCTATGTGAAGGAGATCTATTGATTAATTTCAGGACCTGTGCCAGGGGCGGAGAAAGTCTGCAGAAAATTTTTCCAGGAATAAAAGCAATGGCAGTTGCCATTATTTGTGCCCTTTTCCATACTAAATAGCTAGGTGCTTGTAGGATTCAATTCTAATTTCTCCTATCTTGCTAGCACCCCATGTGATGCCCTGGCCTTCCCCTTTGGTTCCACCTTATTCCTTTTGTCAGACATCTTACCAAAGTTTTCTTGCCCCACTATTCCCTGTAGGTAGCCATGATCAGTACTGGCAGCATTGCTAAGAGACTGCTGCAATTCCCATAGGTTGACCTTGTAGCTGGCTGTTCAGGGAACAAGCCCTGATTTGCATTGTTTCTGGAGTTGTCACAGTGGCTTATTGCAGACAGCCAAGCTGAGGGCCAGCCCTGCTCACCAAAAAGCCTACATCAGCTAAAACAAAGCCTCTAAACAGCCTAAGGAGCAAACCCTGCCCAGTGCCCCCTGAATTGGCAATGTGGGTCATTGCAGCAAGTTGGGCTGAAGGGCAACCCCCAGTGTGCCCACAGCATTATAGCTCAGCCACGATAGAAACTGCATATAGACCACAGAGAAGACACCCCTGGAGCACCTGGTTCTGCTGATGAGGGGCATCATGCTACAGGACATCACAAGATCTCTTCTACAGAAGGCTATATACTGACTAGTTTAAAGACCAGAACACATCGTTGCCTTAATATATAGAAGGAGACAAAATGAGGTGACGGACGAATGTGTCCCAAATGAAGGGCAGGAAAATAATCACAGAAAAGGGGTTAAATGAAATGGAGATAAGCATTATGTCTGATAAAGAGTCAAAAAGATATTCAATGGACTTGAAAGACAGTGAATGCACTCAGTGAAAACTTATAAACTATAACAAAGAGAGTTGAAGGAGACAATAATATGAAAAAGAGACTAGAGAGATTCAACAGCAGATTAGAGGATGCATCAGAATTGATCAATGATCTGGAAGATAGGGTTCTAGAAAAAAGTTGAATATCAATCAATCAATCAATCAATCATCAGAAAAAGAATATATTGAAGGACCTCTGCAATATCACTAAGGATTCTAACATTTTCATTATAGGGATCTCTAAAGAAGAAGAGGGAGAAAAGAGGGCCAAAACCTTATTTGAAGAAATAATAGCTAAAAACCTCCCTAATCTGGGAAGAGAAAGATATTCAGGTGCAGAAATTACAGATAGCCTCAAATAAAAGATACATAATAGTTAACTTTGGAAGCCAGAGAGAAGGGCATGATACATTAAAAGGGCCAAAAAGAAAAATAAACAAAAGAATAAGAACAAAGAAAAATACAATGAAGACTAATCTACCTGGCAAAGATTATCATTCACAATTGAAGAACAGATAGTTTCTCAGACAGGAGTTAAAGTTTGTCACCACTAAACCAGCTTTACAACAAATATTTAAAAACAATTTTTAAGGGGGAAAAAAGACCATAACTAGAAGAAAATTGTTAAAAGAAAAAATTCCACTGCTAAAAGCAAACATATAGTAAAGGTAGCAGATTTATCACCTATAAAGCCACTATGTAGGTTGACACAAAAGTAGTTAAATTATAACTATAAACATTAGTCAAGAGATATATAAAATAGAAAGGTATAAAATATGAATGTGTTTGAACCTTAGTGGCTATAACAATCTATACAGACTGCTAGAGGTATTGGATGTTAAAAATGAACCCCATGGTAACCACAAATCAAAAATCTATAATAAATACATGAAAAACCAAGTAATTAAACATATAATAGATTATTATTCAGCCATTAAAAATGTGAAATTGGGGTGCCTGGGTGTCTCAGTCATTAAGTGTCTGCCTTTGGCTCAGGTCATGATTCTGGAGTCCCTGGATCAAGTCCCACATCAGGCTCCCTGCTCTGCAGGAGGCCTGCTTCTCCCTCTCTCATTTCCTTTGCTTGCATTCCCTCTCCAGCTGTGTTTCTCTGTCAAATAAATAAAATCCTTTAAAAATATGAAATTGTTCTATTTGCAACAGTGTGTATGGAGCTAGAGAATATTATGCTAAGAGAAATAAGTCAGTCAAAGAAAGGCAACTACCATATGATTCTATTCATATGTGGGAATTTAAGATATAAAGCAAATGAACAAAGGGGAAAAACATCAACAAGAACAAAAAGACTGAGGAGGGCAATTTAAGAAACTGAGTATTAATTGCAAAAAAAAATTTGTTACAGGAGGGGAGGTGAGTGATGAAGATTAAGAAGTACACTTGTGATAAGAACTGGTGGTCGTATATGATGAATTAATAACTGTTATACCTGAAACTAATACTACACCGTATGCTAACTGGAATTAAAAACAAACAAACAAAAATAACAAAATGGGAATAAGGACATACCTATCAATAATCATTTTAAATGTAGATGGACATAATTTTCACACTAAAAGACAGTGACTACATGTATAAAAAAATAAGAGGATCTATATACTGATTCCAAGAACTCATTTCAGACCTGAAGCTAAAGTAAAGAATGGAAAAGAAAGTGCACAAATAGAAGAAAAAAAAAATTCAGGATAGCTGTTCTCATATCAGACAAAACAGAGTTTAAAATAGATTATCATTTTGTAAAGGGCATTTAATAAAGACAAAGGGACCAATATAACATGATATGAATATTATAAATATCTATGGACCCAATTAGAAGCAACCAAATGCATAAGACAAATATTAAGAAACTTAAAAGGAGAAATTGACAGTAATATAATAATGATACAGGCATTAACACCACACTTAGATCTGTGGATATATCATGCACATAGAATGACACATTAGACCACATGGCATTAACAGATATGTACATGTACAGAACATGATATCCAACATCAGCAGAATACACATTATTAAGTGCACAGGAAATATTATCCAGTATAGATCATATGTCAGGCCACAACACAAGCCTGAACAAATTTGAAAACACTGAAATCATATCAAGCATCTCTTTATAATATTATGTATTTTTTATTTATTTATAATTATTTACAAGAAGAAAACCTGGGGAAAAAGAAACACAAACATGTGGAGGCTATACAACATGATACTAAATAGACAATGGGTCAATAAAGAAATCAAAAGAAAGAAAAAAATATTTGGGGATAAAAAGAAAATAGAAACATGATGGTCTAAAATCTTTGGCATGCATCAAAAGCAGTTTTAAAAGAAAAACTTACAGTGATATAGATCTACCTTAAGAAAAGAGAGAAATCTCAAAAACTCTAACCTTACAGTTAAAGGAACAAGGAAAAACAGGAAAAGAAAAAGAAAAAGAAAAGAACAAACTAAGCCAAAAGTTAGTATAAGGAGGAAACTAATAAATACATGAATGAAAATATAGAATAAAATAATAATAGAAAAACTCAATTAAAAGCTGCTTCTATGAAAAGGTAAAATTGATAAACTTTTGACTAGACCAATCAATAAAAAATGGGGAGGGGGGTAACCATAAGAGATGGTGAATTTTAGGAAACAAACAGGGTTGCTGGAGGGGAGTGGGGGAAGGGATAATTGGGTGATGGACCTCAAGGAGGTTACTTGATGTAATGAGCACAGGGTGTTATGTGCAACTGATGAATCATGAAATTCTACCTCTGAAACTGATTTAAAAAAGAGATAGGGGTCAAATGAATAAAATAAAAACAAAAGAAGAGAAATACCACTACCACAAATAGACATAAGAGAATATAATGAAAAAATTTATGGCAATAAATATCTAGATAAAATATTATAATCTTGAAAGAAATAGAAAAATCTGAATAGACCCCTTGCTAGGAAAGAAAATGATTCACCAATCATAAAACTTTCAATAACAAAAGTCCAGGACCAGATGGCTTTATTGGTGAATTCTACCAAACACTTAGAGTTAATAGCTTTTGTTTTCAAGCTGATTAAAGAGTTGAAGGGGAGGGTGGGGGGAAAGATGGGGGAAAAATAGGAGACCCTGTTTCAAATGGTCCCCTGAAGTGAGCTAAATATCTACCAGAATACTCTGAGCACCTATGAGATCAGCCGGAGATGGAAGACTACACACTTTTGGATCTCGACAGGGGGCAGAAGTGCATCAGCAGAGAGGTGTAGTGGAGTGGGAATGCTGGAACTGATTGCGGGAGATAAACAGAAGGGGGAGAAAGCCACCAGAAGCCACCCATTAGAAAGTAATACTCCAATAGGAAAGTGCCCTGTACTTGGGGACAAGCATCAATTGCAGCCTGGTTAAAAGCACTCAAAAACAAAAGGTCTTAGGCAACTGGGGGAATTTGATGGCCACTGCCAGGAACATAAAACAGCAGTCCTGGGCAGTGATAGACAGACAGTGCTCCCCTGAGCCTGAGTGAACACAGCAGGGGTCCCTGAAATCAGGACTTTGAGCTGCTTGCACCACCATTTGAGCTGGATGCACCCCTGCCTCTGCCAGAAGCCACTCGTCCCACAGCCTTCCATGCTACCTGCAGGACCACCAGGTCCTAGAGCACCAGTCGTGGGTGTGGACTCCAGATAGCCGGTTCCAACAGCATCCAGCTCCCACAAACTGATACCACTCATGGTTTTTGTGGCATGGGGGTGAAGGGACAAGTGGGGGCCTCGGGCACTACTCTGGCTGGCAACTGAGAGTGCACACTACTTGAGATATGTGGCGGGGTGCAGGGGAGAATGCAGATGGTCCTGTGTCCCAGACCATCCAGATGGGGGCAGAATGAGGCTCCTCTCTGAGATGAGGTCTGGGTGTGGACAGGTCTGACTCTGCAAAAAAAAGCAAAAGAACAAAAAACCTCCAGAGAACAAAAGCCTAAAAACTGGTTTTCATAGAGCCCAGCCCCTTGAAGGGGACAGGGTTAACTCAGCCTAAACCAGTCTGACTGGAAAACAACATGGTAGGCCCCTTCCCCTGGAGGCAATCCAGAACACAAGGACAACAAGGAAAGGGTCTCCATAAAACTGTAAAATTGCAACATCAGGGGAAAAAACAATATATTAAGCTCCTGGTACTACCCCAAAACTAGTATATTTTACAGATACAGCTTTTCATTTTACTTTTTAAACTTCTTTTTATTTTTATTTTTAGGTTTTTGTTTTAAATTTAAAATTTATTTTCATGATTCTTTTTCTTTTCTTTTTTTTTCTTTTTTTTTTTTTTTTTTTTTTTTTTTTTTTTTAAGATTTTATTTATTTGACAGAGAGAAACACAGCCAGAGAAGGAACACAAGCAGGGAGAGTGAGAGAGGGAGAAGCAGGCTTCCCACAGAGCAGGGAGCCCAAGTGGGACTCGATCCTAGGTCTCCGGGATCATGACCTGAGCCGGAGGCAGTCACTTAACCAGGTGAGCCAGGCGCCCTGATTGTTCTTTTATTTTTGCTTATTATTTTCACTTACTATTACATGCTATCTAATACAACATTTCATAATAATTTTTACCTTGAACTTTTTTCATACATATACCTGAGTTTGTTTCTTCCTTTGTTTCTTTGTTTTCCTTTTAAATATACATATAGATACAAACTTCAAGGTAATCTTTCATTCCTATCCAATACTACCCTTATATATAAATCAGTTTTAATTTTTCTATATCTCTAGAAAGTGGGGGTCCTCTAACAATAATAACAAAATACACCAGAAGGAACTGAATACTTCCCTGACCCACAACGAGGGTTTATACTCACCTTCCCATCCTACTCTTCTATCAGTGTTTCTTTGTATTTGTTTTTGTCTTTGTAATATATAAATATTGTTCTTGGGGGTTGTTTGAGCAGGGTCTTGCTTTTTGCTTTGTTCCCCTTTCTTTTCCTTTTGATGGTCTTTTTGTTTATTCTTTTCTTTTTTTGTGTGCTATATAAATCCTACCATTGGGGCCTGGTTTGGATGGGTTTTTTTATTGCTTCTTTTCTCTTTTTCTCTTTCTTTTTTCTTTCTTCTTCCTTTTCAGTGGTGACTTCTGATTGCTCTGAAACCTTCCAATGAGCAACTGGCCTGGATCATGGTTGATATATTTAGCTATATGTCCCCTCAACCGCTCCTCACCAAAATGACTCAGAGGAGGAACAACCAAAAGAAGAAAAACTCAGAGACGGCAACCCCTGTCACAGAACTACTGGATATGAACACAAACAATTTGACAGAAATGGAATTCAGGGTAGCAATTATCCAAGAAATGGCTAAGTTGGAAAAGACCATTAGTGGCAAGATAGAACCTCTAAGGGCGAAAGTGAAAGCTGAACTGGTAGAGGTTAAAAAGGCTATCAATGAGATTAGTAAGTCAAGTTCAACAATATACTCAAAGGATTATTCCCCACAAACAAGTGGTATTTATTTTGGGGATGCAACAATGGTTCAATTTTCACATATTAATCATTGTGATAAAATACATTAAAGAGGAAAGATAAAAACTAATCATCACCTCAATATATACAGAAAAAACATTCGACAAAATGCAATACCCATTCATGATAAGAATTTTTAGTTAAGTGGTTTAATATGTAATATATCACAAAAAATAAATGCCACAGGGAAAAAGTCCACAGGGCTAACCTCTTACTCAATGGTGGAACACTGAATGCTTTTTTCTCTTAGATCAGGAAAAAGACAAGAATGTAAACTGTTACCACTTTAAGTCAAAATAGTAATGGGAGCCCTAGCCATATAAATCAGAATTGTTACTATTTGCAGATGACATAGTACTACATATAGAAAATCCTAGCTACCACCAGGAAACTGTTAGAAGGTATAAATGAGTTTAGTAAAGTTGCAGGATACAAAATTAATATACAAAAAAATCTGTTTCTATACACTAATAACAAAGTAGTACACAAAGAAATTAAGCAAATAATCCAAATTACAATTCCACTAAAATGAAAACCTAGAAATAAATTAACCAAGGAGGTGAAAAACATTCTGAAAACTAAAATACATTGATAAAAAAATGAAGATAACACAGATGGAAAAATATCTCATGCTCATAGATCAAAGTAATATTGTTAAAATGTTCATATTACCCAAAGTGATCTGCAGATTCAATGCAATCCCCATAAAAAATATCAGTAACATTTTTTATAGAACTAAAACACTATTCTTTTTTTTTAAGATTTTATTTATTTATTTGACAGAGAGAGATCACGAGTAGGCAGAGAGGAAGGCAGAGAGAGAAGAGTAAACAGGCTCCCTGCCAAGCAGAGAGCCCAACACGGGCCTCGATCCCAGGACCCTGAGATCATGACCTGAGCCAAGGCAGAGGCTTTTTAACCCACTGATCCACCCAGGTGCCCCTGAAACACTGTTCTTAAATTTTGTATAGAATCACAAAAAACCTGAATAGTCAAAGCAATATTGAGAAAGAAGAACAAAACTAGAGGTACCACAATCCTACATTTCAAGATATATTACAAAGCTATAATATTCAAAAGAGTATGATACTCACAAAAATAGACTAATGAAGCAATAGAACAGGCAGCAGAGATAAATAAACCCATGCTTATATGGTCAGCTAAACTATAACAAAGAAGATCAGACTATCCAAGTAGGAAAAGTGCCTCTTCATAAATGGTATAGAGAAAACTGGACACCTACATGCAAGAGATAAAAACTGGACCACTTTCTTACACCATGCCAAAGTGGGAAAAAAAACAAACAACAAAAAACACCTCAGAATAGATTCAGGACTTAAATATGATACCTGAAAACATAAAAACCCTAAAAGAAAACATAGGCAGTAATCTCTTGGACATTGGCCTTTCCAAATATTGATGGATATGTCTCCTCTGGCAAGGAAAACAAAAGCAAAAATGAATGATTGGAAGAACACCAGAAGAAAAAGCTTTGCAAAGCAAACAAAACACTATTAAGAATTAAGATAACAAAAGGCAATTTACTGAATGCGAGAAAATATCTGCAAATGATATATTTGATAAAGTGTTAATAATATTCAAATTATATAAAGAATTCTATAATTAAACATCAAAAATGGACAGAGAATCTGGACAAACATTATTCTAAAGATGACATATAAATAACCAAAAGACACATGGAAATATGCTCAACATCACTAATCATCTGGAAAATCAAAATCAAAATCACAATGAGGTATCACCTTAAACCTGTTAAAATGGTTAGTATCAAAGGCAACAGGGCACCTGGTGGTGACTCAGTTGGTTAAGTTTCTATCTTTGGCCCAGGTCATGATCCCAGGAGACTGGGCTCCCTGCTCAGAGGGGAGTCTGCTTCTCCCTCTTTCTCTGCCTCTCCTCCCACCTTGAATTCTCTATTGCCTTCTTTCTCTCTCAAATAAATAAAGTCTGAAAACAAATCCTTTAAGAAAAAGGCAAAAAACATCAAGAGTTGACAAGAATGTTGAGAATAAGGAAATAATATATTTTTTAATGCTTTAGATACTTAAAATCTTTATTTATGTTTTGTTTCAAGTATTTATTTAAAGTCTATTTAGTAACATAGAGTGTAATATTGGTTTTTAGGAGTAAAATTTTCTGATCCATCATGTACACAGAACACCCAGTGTTCATCACAAGTGTTCTCCTTAATACCCATCACCTATTTAGCTCTTCCCCCACCACCTCCTTCCAATCAACACTGTTCTCTGTAGTTAAGAGTCTGTTTTATTGTTTGCTTCTCTCCCTTTTCCCCCTTTCCCTATGTTCAATTGTTTTTTCTTAAATTTCACATATGAGTGAAGTAATATGGCTTTGTCTTTATCTTTTGCTTAGCATTATATACTCTAGCTCCATCTACATCATTACAAATGGCAAAATTGTATTCTTTTCAGTGGCTGAGTAATATTCCATTGTGTATATATACACATCTTCTTAATCCATGCATCAGTTGATAGACATTGGGTTCTTTCCATTATTTGGCTATTGTTGATAATATTTCTATAAACATCGGGGTGCATGTATCCCTGTGAATTTTTGTAACCTTTGGATAAAAACATTGTACTGCAATTGCTGGATCATAGGATAGTTCTATTTTTAACATTTTGAGGAAACTCTGTACTGTTTTCCAGAGTGGCTGCACCAGTTTGCATTTCCAACAGTGTAAGAGTGTTCCCCTTTCTCTGCCTCCTTGCCATCATCTATTGTTACCTGTGTTGTTAATTGTAGCCATTCTGACAGATGTGACAGGATATCTCATTGTGGTTTTGATTTGTTTCCCTGATAATGAGTGATACTGATTAACGTTTTATGTGTGTTTGCCATCTGCATGTCTTCTTTGGAAAAATGTCTACTCGTGTTTTCTGCCCATTTCTTAGCTGGATTTTTTTTTCATGGGTATTGAGTTTAATAAGTTGTTTATAGATTTTGGACACTAACCCTTTATCAGATATGTCATTTGCAAATATTTTCTCCAATTCCAAAGGTTACCTTTTAGTTCTGTTAATTGTTTTCTTCTTAGTGCAGAAGCTTTTTATCTTGATGAAGTCCAATAGTTCAGTTTTTCTTTTGTTTCCCTTGTGACTGGAAAGAAGTTGCTATAGCTTATGTCAAAGAGGTTGCTGCCTATGTTCTTCTCTAGGATTTTGATGGTTTCCTCTTTAACATTTAGATCTTTTGGCCATTTTGAATTCATTTTGGGATATGGGTTTAACAAAGGGGTCTAGTTTCAATCTTCTTCATGTTGCTGTCCAGTTTTCCCAGCACCATTTGATGAAGATTCTATTTTTTACACTGAATATTCTTTCCTGCTTTGCAAAGATTAGTTGAGCATATAGTTGGGGGTGCATTTCTGGGTTTTCTTTTCTGTTCCATATGTTTGGTTTTCTACCAGCACCATACTATCTTGATGACGATAGCTTTGTAATTTAGCTTGAAGTCCAGAATTGTGATGCCTCCAGGCTTGCTTTTCTTTTTAAAGATTTCTTTGGTTATTTGGGGAACTTTGTAGTTCCATACAATTTTTTTATTTCTCCAGGTTTGAAAAATGCTGATGGTATTTTGAAAGGGAATGCATTAAATGTGTAGATTGCTTTGGGCAGTAGAGATATTTCAGCAATGTTTTTCCTCCAATCCATGAATATGGAATGTTTTTCCATTTTTTGTGTCATTTTAATTTACTTCATCAATGTTGCCTACATTTCAGAGTACAGATCTTTTACCTCTTTGGTTAGGTTCGTTCCTAGGTATGTTATGTTTTTGGTGCAATTATAAATGGGATTGATTCTTTGATATCTCTTTCTCTTGCTTCAAAATTGGTATATAGAAATGCAGCAGACTTCTGTATATTGAATTTATATTCTGGGAATTTACTGAATTCATGGATCAGTTCTAGTAATTTTTTGGTGTAGTCTTTCAGGTATATACAAAAGAAATACAAAAATGGTTGATATGAATTCAACTATAACAATAATCATTTTAAATACACCAATAATTTAAATGTACCAAGTTAAAGAGATTGTTCATTAATATTTTTTGAGAATTTTTTGCTTCTATGTTCATCAGGGAAAAATCATATGATCCAATAATTCCACTAATGAGTATTTGCACAAAGAAAATGAAAACACCAATTCAAAAATATATATTCAGGAACTTTGGGAAAGATTACAGGGTAGGAGGAGCCTTAACTCACCACATCTCACAGATACACCTAGGTAACACCCACATCAGTATAAATAACTCAGAAATGACCCAAATACTGCAGAGCAGATTCTTAGAGAAGAGGCCACATCAAAAACAGTAAGAAGGGCAGAGATTCAGTTTGGAACTAAACTGACCCAAGAGGCCGTCCAAGAGAGGGAGAGACACTGCAATCATACAGAAAGAAGAGGAATAGACCCCACCCCAGGCAGAGGGGACCTGCATTGAGAAGTTGAATCCCCATAACATCTGGCTTTGAAAATAAGAGGGGCTTAACTTTGAAAGTTCTTAAAATTGTGGGGCTTAACATCAAGAACTTTAAAAAAAAACAAAGGGCAATAGAAAACTGAGTGCCAGCCCTTAAAGAGACAGCATAACAAACAGTGCCCTGGAATAAAGCATTCACCCTGCAGTTTGAGAAAGGCCTGCGGTATATGGGAGGCATATTTATTTACTAATCTCAGAGCAGGGCAGGATACTTCAGAGACTTCTTCAAGAATTAAAAAAAAACAAAAACAAAAACAAAAACCACCACCAACAACAACAACAAAAAACTGGTGTGTGCTACTTCCTTCCCCTGTCCCCAAGGGACACCTGCTAAAACTAGTGCAAACTCAGTCCACCTTGTTTGCTAACAATGTGCCCTTCTCCTAAGATATTCTCCAGACATGCTCCCTATAAAGTTCTCCAAAGCAGCTATTGGTCCCTTCCCACAGAGCACAACTTGCTAACATGGGGCACCCTCCTATCAATTCTCCAGTGGATGCGGCCCCTCTAAACGTTCCTCTGCAGAAGTCCATTCAAAGTAGCTCCATAAATCTAATATTGTGCAAGCCGCTCCACAGGGGACAGCACCATTCCAAAGTGAGTCATCCTTTGGGGGAGAGGAAGACAACCACAGACAATAGTTCAATTGAACTACCAGCTAGATGTTAGGAGAAAACAATTAGTCTGACTGCACATTCTGCCCAACAATGAAAGCTTCTCATGAGAAAACACAGGGGCATCACCCTTCAGCACAGTAAGACCACAGCTCTGGTAAATACCCAATCTGCCCCAATTCAAGCCCAAGGTAGCCCCTGAATGGCCTATAAACCAAACAGGGACAAAACTCTGCCCAAACAGGCAAAGAGATTCATTAAAGATGACTGAACTAAAGGCAAATGCAGCTAAGTCACAACAGCAGCATCCACACAATGAAAATAGGTGATGGCTAAAGCTCTAGGTACTTGTGAGCAGCAAACATTGCATTGTAGGGCACAAGAGGAACTCTTCTTCATAAGGCCACTACTTTTTGACTTCTTTGGTTAGGTTTATTCCTAAGTATCTTATAGTTTTTGGTGCTATAGTAAATGGAATCGATTCTCTGATTTCCCTTTCTATTTTATCATTGTTAGTGTATAAGAATGCAACTGATTTCTGCGCATTGATTGTGTATCCTGCCACATTACCAAATTGTTGTATGAGATCTAGTAGTTTGGGGGTAAAGTCTTTTGGGTTTTCCACATATAATATCATGTCATCTGCAAAGAGAGAGAGTTTGACTTCCTCTTTGCCAAGCTGGATACCTTTTATAAGGCCACTTCTTTTTAAAAAAATATTTTATTTATTTATTTGACAGAGAGAAACACAGCAATAGAGGGATCACAAACAGGGGAAGTGAGAGAGGGAGAAGCAGGCCTCCCACTGGGCAAGGAACCTGATGAGGGGCTTGATCCTGGGACTCCAGGATCATGACCTGAGCCAAAGGCAGATACTTAATGGCTCAGCCATCCAGGTGCCCCAAGGCCACTACTTTTAAGAGCAGGAGATGTAGCTAACTTTCCCAACAGAAAGAAACATATACAGAAAGTTAATGAGGAGACAGAGAAATATGTCTCAAATGAAAGAAAAGGGTAGAATCAATGACAACTAAATAAAAGAAAGCAATATGTTTGATAAAAAATACTTTAGGGTAATGACCATAAATATTAACTGAACTTGAGAAAAGATTGGAGGATTTAGTAAGATCCTCAACAAAGAGATGGAAAACATAAAAAAAATCAGAGATGAAATTCAACTGAAATTAAAAATACAAAAGAGGAAATAATTAGACTAAAAGAAGTAGAATAGATCAGTGACCTGGAAGATAGAATATTGGGAAATAATCAAACTGAACAGAAAAACAAAAAATGAATAATAAAAAAATGAGAATAAGTTAAGAGACCCCAGCAACATGACCAAGCATAATAGCATTCACATTGTAGGAGTACCAAAAGGAAAAGAGAGGGGGGAAAAAAAAGTAGAAAATAATAGCTGAACACTTCTCAAATCTGGGGAAGGAAACAGAAATCCACATACAGGAAGCACAGAGAGACCCCAACATAATAAACTCTCACATGTCCACACAAAGACACATCACAATTTAAATGGCAAAATATAATGACAAAGAATTTTTAAAGCAGAAAGAAGGAAGAGTCATATAAAAGGGAAACCTTTTAAGGTTACCAGCTGATATTTTAACTTTGCAGACCACAGAGTGGTATGATATATACAAAGTGCTGAAATGAAAAACAAAAAGCCAAAACAACAACAACAACAAAACCCTTACAGCAACAAATACTCTGTGCAGCAAGACTATCATGCAGAATAAGAGAGAAAAAGAGTTTCCAAGACAAACAAAAGTTATAGGAATTAATCGCCACTGAATCAGTCCTACAAGAAATGCTAAAGGGAATTCTCTGAGTGGAAAATAAGAGTCATAAGCAGGAGTAAGAAAAGTAGGGGGGAAAATCAGGAGAATTGAATATAACTATAAAAACCAGTCAAGGGATTCATTCACAAGTTCAAGGAATGTAATGAAAGAGACTATATATTCAAGAGGGATCAGAAAGGGGAGTAAAAATTTAGTGCTTTTAGAAAGCGTTCAAACTTGTGACCATCAACTTGCTATAGACTGCCATATACACAAGACATTATATATATAAACCTAATAGTAACCACAAATCAAAAACCATATACAAAAATATATGAAAAAAGATATACAAAAATAAATAGATGATAGATGATGGATAGATGATAGATTAGATAGACAGATCATAGATGATGATAGATAAATAGATGATAAATTGATGATAGATAGATAGATAGATATAGATAGATAGATGATAGATAGATGATAGATAGATAGATATAGATGATAGATAGATAGATAGATGATAGATAGATAGATGATAGATAGAAAGGAATCCAAGTAAATCACTAAAGAAAACCACTAAACAATGAGAGAAGAGAGCAAGAGAAGGAACAGAGAAGAACTACAAAAAAACCATAAAAATGTAACAAAATAGCAATAACTACATACCTATCAATAATTACTTGAATATAAATGGATTAAACAGTCCAGTCAAAAGACACAGGGTGATGAAATGGATAAAAAACAAAACAAAACAAAAAAGACTCATCTACATCCTGCATGAAACAGACTCATTTCAGATTGAAATGTACATGTAGCTTGAAATTGAAGGGATTGGAAAACAATTATCATGCAAGTAAAAGTGGGAAAAAAAGCAGGATAGCAGTACTTATACTGGAAAAAAATATAAACAAAGATGGAAACAAAATAAAAAAGAATGGCATTAGATAATCATAAAAGGAAGAATCCAACAACAACAAAAAATATTTACAGCTGTAAATATTTATGCACCTACATAAAAATACCTAAACATATAAAGCAGCTAATAACAAACATAAAAGAGGTTATCAATAATAATAAAATAACAGTAGGGGAGCTTAACACCCCACTTACAATCATCTGAGCAGAAAATTATCAAGAAAACTGTCACTTTGAATGACACATTGGGCTAGTTAGATCTCTTATATACTAGGGACATTCTATTCTAAAACAGAATAACATTCATGTTTCTCAATTATCCATGGAACATCCTCCAGAAGAAATCACAAGTTATTCCATGAAACAATCTCAACAAATGCAAAAATATTAAAGTTATCGTGCAACTTTTCCAAACACAACACTATGACACTAGAAATCTACTAGATAAAAAAATCTGGAAAGTGTACAAGTACATGGAAGTTAAATAACATGCTACTAAACAGTGAATGGGTCAACCAAGAAATCAAAGAGGCAATCAAAAATGTCATGGAGACAAATGAAAATGAAAACACAATGGTTCAAAATTCATGGGATTGAGCAAAATCTTTTCTAAGAGGGACTATTATAATAATACATGCCTACCTCAAGAAGCAAGACAAAGGGGTGCCTGGGTGGCTCAGTTGGTTATGCGACTGCCTTCGGCTCAGGTCATGATCCCGGAGACCCAGGATCGAGTCCCACATTGGGCTTCCTGCTCGGCGGGAAGCCTGCTTCTCCCTCTCTCACTGCCCCTGCTTGTGTTCCCTCTCTGGCTGTGTTTCTCTCTGTCAAATAAATAAAATCTTAAAAAAAAAAAAAAGAATCAAGACAAATATCAAGAAACCTAAACTTATACCTAAAAGAGCTAGGAAAAAAACACCAGTATAAGGAAGGAAATAATAAAGTTTAGAGCAGAAATAAGCAATACATAAACAAACAGACAAAAAAAATCACTAAAACAGATCAATGAAACCAGGAGTTGGTTTTTTTGAAAAGATCAAGAGAATTGATGAACTTTTAGCCAGAGTATTGACATACAAAAAAAGAGGGGACACAAACAAAATCAAAAATAAGAGAGGAAAAATAACAAGTGATATCACACAATACAAAGTATTATAATAGAATATTATGAAAAAATATATATTAACAAACTGAACAACCTAGAAGACATGGATAAATTCCTATAAACACACAATCTCCCAAAACTCAATCACCAAAACCTAGAATATTTGAATAGATTGATTAACAGCAATGAAATGGAATAAATAATTTTATAATTCCCAAACACAAAATAAAATGTCCACAACCATAGAGCTAGAGCTTCACAATCAAATCTACCAAACATTTAAAGAAGTGTTAATGCATATTATTCTCAAAATTTTCCAAAAATTAGAACAGGAAAGCTTCAAAATTTATTCTATGAAGCCAGCATTACCCAGAGACAAAAATTGAATGAAAAAAGTATAAAAAAGAGAGATATAGACCAATATATCTTATGAGTACAGATACAAAAATCTTCCACAAAATATTAGCAAACCAAATCCAGCAATTCATTAAAAATACCATTCACCATGATCAAGTAGTTTTTATTCCCAGGATGCAAGTGTGGTTTAATATTCACAAATCAATCAACATGATATATCACGCGAACCAGAGAAGGGATAAAAAAAGCATATGATCATTTCAATACATGCAGAGAAAGCATTTAAGTACAACATCCTTTTATAAGAGACTTTAACAAAGCAGGTTTAGAGGGAACATACCTCAACATAATAAAGGCCATATAAGAAAAACCCACAGCTAACATCATCCTCAATTATAAAAACTGAGAGCATTTCCCAAAAGATCAGGAACAAGACAAGGACATCCACTCTCACCAGTTGTATTCAACACGGTACTGGAAGGCCTACCCATAGCAATCAGGCAAGAAAAAGAAATAAAAGCCATCCATATCAGTAAGAAAAAGGTAAAACTTTCACAATTTTCAGTGACATGATAGTATATATAGAAAACCCTAAAGACACCACCAAAAAACCACTAAGACTGATGAATTAAGTAATGTCATAGGATACAAAATAAGTATCCACAGAAATCTGTTGCATTTCTTAAAAAAAAAAAAAAAGACTTTATTTATTTAACGGAATGAGAGAGGGAGATCACAAGTAGGCCTGGAGGCAGGCAGAGAGAGGAAGGGGGATGCGGGCTCCCCCCTGAGCAGAAAGCCCAATGTGGGGCTCAATCCCAGGACCACAAGATCATGACCTGAGCCAAAGGCAGAGGCTTAACCCACTAAGCCACCCAGGTGCCTCAATCTGTTGCATATCTATACAATAATAATGAAGTAGCAGAAAGTGAAATTAAAATAATTCCATATCCAATTTCACCAAAAAGAATAAAATATCTAGGAATTAACCAAGGAGGTGAAAGACCTATATTATGAAAATTATACAATATTCGTGAAAGATATTGAAGATGACACAAATGGAAGATATTCCATGCTCATGGGTTGAAAGAATAATTATTGTTAAAATGTCCATACTGCCCAAAGCAATGTACATATTTAAATAAATCTCTGTCAAAGTACCAACATTTCTCACAGGGCAACTATAAATAACCTTATATTTTGTATGGAACCACAAAAGAACCTGAATAGCTAAAGCAATCTTGAAAAAGAATAAAACTGGAAGTATCATAATCCAAGATTTCATGATATACTACAAAAGTCTAGCAATCAAACACTATGGTACACACACACACACACACACACACACACACACACACACACACACACGACCTATAGATAAATGAAACAGAATAAAGATCCCAGTTATAAACCCTTGTTCATTTGGGATCGTGACCTGAGCCAAAGGCAGTTGCTTAACCAACTGAGCCACCCGGGCACCCCTGGTCAAATAATCTTTAACAAAAGAGTCAAAAATATGCAATGGGTAAAAGACAATCTTTTCAACAAATGTTTTTTGGAAACTGGATAGCAGAATGCAAAACAATGGCATTGGACCACTCTTTTACCCAATACAGAAACTCAAAATGGGTTAAGGACCTAAATATGAGATCTGAAACCATAAAAATCCCAGAAGAGAACAGAGGCAGCAATTTCTAATATAGGCCAAAGCAACATTTTTCTAGATAGATCTCCTGAGGCAAGGGAAACAAAAGTAAAAATAAACTATTAGGACTACTTCCAAATAAAAAAGCTTTACACGACAAAGGAAACAATTAACAATACAAAAAGGCAACCTATGGAATGGGAGAAGATATTTGCAAATGAGATATCCAATAAAAGATTAGTTTCCAAAATATATAAAGAACTTACAAAACTCAACATCAAAAAAAAAAAAAGTAATGATTAAAAACAGAAGATGTGAACAGACATTTCTCCTAGGAAGACACGCAGATGACCAATAGACACATGAAAAGATGCTCGACATCACTAATCATTAGAAAAATGCAAATTAAAACCACAATGAGTTATTACCCCACACCTGTGAATGGCTAAAATCAAAAAGAAACAACAAGTGTTGGTGAGAATGTGGAGAAAAATGTTCCCTTGTACACTCTTGATGGAAATGCAAACTTGTACAGCCACTGTGGAAACAGTACAGAGATTCCTGAAAAAAAAAAAAAATAGAAGTACCATATGACTCAGTAACTATACTACTGGGTATTTATTCTAAATATACAAAAAAGCTAATTTGAAAAGATATATGCACCCCACGTTTAATGCAGCATTATTTATAATAACCAAATTATGGAAGCAGCCAACTGCTTATGGAAGCAGCCAACTGCATATGGAAGCAAATGCCAACTGAAAGGGCTCCTAATTGCTCAAACCATGACAGTTTGTGGAACAAATATTATTGGATGATAACCCAAGGTATAAAGTAAATATCTATGAGTCCATTAAGTTATGCATTATTAAATGTATGAGTGAAGATTAATAGACCATCCTCCCAAAGAGAACTGCAAATAGTTTATACAGTTATACCCTCCAATCAGGTGGAACATAATTCCTCCTCCTTTCAATTTGAGTTACACAGAGTAACCTCTTTCCAAATAGTACAGCATTCCAAGGGAATAGGGAAAATTATAGTGTAGAAACCCGACAAACCCTACCTTAGTTAGGAGATCAAGGTTAGCATTAATAGTGATATTAATGTTGTAACAACATTAATAGTGATTTCAAAGCATGTAACCTTGATATGGTGTGATGAGAATGGAACTTTATCTCTGTTGCCTTTCTCTCAAAAACACAGAATTCCTGTGTTTCCTCCAAGAAAAATAGAAAAACTAAAGCTGACAAACATTTTATAAAATCAGTACTCCTCAAAACTGTCAAAGTCATCCAAAACAAATTCTGAGAAACTTTTATAGTTTACAGGAACCCGAGGAGACATGACAACTAAATGTAATGTACATACAGGATGGGATCCTGGAATGGAAAACTGAAATTCAAATAAAGAATATATATTAGTCAATAATAATTTATTGGTATTTATTAATTGTAAAAAATGTACCATACTAAAAATGTTAATAGAGGAAACAGTGTGGGATACATGGAAATACTATACTATTCTTGTAGTTTTTCTATAAACCAAAAATTATTCTAAAGCCAGACTATGTTTTCTTACCTCAATCATTTGTAAGCAATATATATTTGCTACCAACCTTATCTGTCTTTCTCCCTCTCTTCAAGCCTCCCTGTTCCTGAGACACAACAGTATTAAAATTAGGCCAATAAGGAACCTTATAATGGCTTCTAAATGTCCCAGGGAAAGGGAGAGTCCCACATTTTCACTTTAAATAAAAAGCAAAAAAATATTAAGCTTAGTGGGAAAGTTATGATGAAAGCTGAGACAGGCCAAAAGGGAGGCCTCTTGCTCCAGTTAGCCAAGTTGTAAATGCAGAGGAAACGTTCTTGAAGGACATTAACAGTGCTGTCCAATGAACACACAAATGATATGTGAAGCAGTCTAACTGCTGATATGGACAGAGTTTTAGTAGTTTTGGTTTGGATAGAAAGACCAGTCACAACCCCTTAAGCCAAAGCCTAATCCATTGTTGCTCTCTCCGCAACACTGGTGCGGGGGAGGGATAACTGGACCAGCCTGTTATCCTCCAGGGGCTGAGCGAGATGGTAAGTGTCGACACCCCCCTGAAACCCGGAAAGAAACCACACCGAGCCGGGAGTTGAGTCAGCCGTGAAGGTGCAGCAATCTCAGCTTTACTGTATCAGAGACAGTTATATAGAGAGGAAAGGAGGGAGTAAAAGAAGTAGGAGGGGCCAATAGGAGCTCATTAGTGGCTATCACTAAGGCCTTAGGCAGACTTCAGGCTGGACTGCTGGGTGGGGCTAAGTTCACCAGTCTGCCCCGGGGCTAAGAGACGAGGGCGGGAGGGCTAGGTCATGTACACAGAAGTATTCCTGAGAAGCCCAAGAGGCCACACCAGCCAACTTCCACTAATGGCCACAAACTAGCGGGTGCCAGGAGGTTCCAAGAATCCATAGCAAGGTCCTAACTCTCTTCCATTCTATGAAGGCTGAGAGAGGTGAGGAAGCCGCAGAAGAAAAGCTTGAAGCTAGCAGAGGTTAGTTCATGAGGTTTAAGAACAGAAGCCATCTCCAGAACATAAAAGGGAAGGTGAGGCAGCAAGTGCTGACGTAGAAGCTACAGCAAGTTATCCAGAGGGTTTAGCCAAGATAACTAATGAAAGTGACTATAAAAACAACAAATTTTTATCATAGCCTCATATATCATCTAGGAATTCCATAGATAGAAGAAGTCAGTGCATGGCTTCAAAGGACAATTGACTCTCTTGTTAGAGGCTAATGCAGCTGGTGACAGTAAGTTGAAGCCAATGCTCATTTGTCGTTTTGAAAATCCTTAAGAATTATCCTAAATTTACTCTGCCTTACTCTACAAATGGAACAACAAAGCCTGGATGCTGGCACATATGTTTACAACATCACTTAACGAATATTTTAAACCTACTGTTGAGGGCTAATGTTTAGGGGGGAAAAAGTCTTTTCAAAATATCAGCACACATTAACAATGCATCTGTTCACCCAGTAACTCTGATGGAGGTGTACAATGAGACTTTTTTTTCATGCCTGTTAACATAACATACATTCTCTAGCCCATGGATCAAGGAATTATTATGAATTCCAAGTCTTAATATTTCAGAAATATATTTTGTAAGACTTTAGTTGCCATAGATAGTGACTCCTCTGATGAATTTGTGCAAAATAAATTGAAAACCTTCTGGAAAAGATTCACCATTTTAGATGCCATTAAAAATATTCATGATTCATGGGATAAGGTCAAAGTATTAACATTTACAAAAGATTTGGATAAATTGATTCCAACCTTAAAGGATGACTATGAATGGTTCAAGACTTCAGTGGAAGAAGTAACTGCAAATTTGGTGGAAATAGCAAAAGAAGAAGGATTAGAAGTGGAGCCTAAGGACAGCACTGATCTGCTGCAATCTCATGAGAAGATTTCAAAAGTATGAGGAAGTGCTTTTTATGGATGAGTAAAGAAAGTAGTTTCTTAAGATAGCATGTTCACCTGGTGAAGGCATTGTGAAGATTGTTGAAATGTCAACAAAAAAGAGATATAGAAATCACATACACTTAGTTGATAAAGCAACAATAGATTTTGAGAGGAATGGTTCCAATTTTGCAAGTTGTACTGGGAGTAAAATATTATCAAACAGCATTATATGTTACAGAGAAATTATTCATGAAAGGGTCAATCAATGTGGCAAACTTCTTTGTTGTCCTATTTTTAAAAGTTGCCACATCTACCCCAAATCTATAATGAGCATCCTCCTTAGTTAGTAACCATGAACACTCAAGGGAGACCCTCAACCAGCAAAATGATTATGACTCAATGATAGTTCAGATGACTTTTTTTTTAATAATAAAGTACTTTTAAAGTATGTACTTTTTTTTGATATAATGCTACTGCATATCTAATAGACTACACTATAGTGTAAACATAACTTTTATAAGCACTGGGAAACTGAAAAACAGAAACAAGGAAAAAGAAAAATCACTTGATTCACTTTATTGTGGTTTGGAACCAAATGCCTTTATCTCTGAGGTATGACTGTAGGTCAATATCATATATTCTACCATATAATAATATATAGGTCAAAAGATGCAATATTGATATCATTCCAGAAAAATGTACCTCTATGTTATTTTTAGATTTTTAGAATTATTTATTCACTTAGTAATATATTTTAAAGTAG
Source organism: Spilogale gracilis (assembly GCA_004023965.1). Classification (NCBI taxonomy): domain Eukaryota; kingdom Metazoa; phylum Chordata; class Mammalia; order Carnivora; family Mephitidae; genus Spilogale; species Spilogale gracilis. Next base: position 34,493 of record PITA01003411.1, read on the forward strand.
TGTAACCTTAAATACTGGAACTGATTTTAAGATGGTTTTGTCTTAATTTTCCATATTTTGTTCTTTTAAATTTTATAAAGAAAATTAAAATTTTGAACCATAAATTTTTGTCCAAAGAGTTAAAGTGTATATTTCTTACAATTATTTTGTCATTTTATGTACTTTGACTTTTTATGTTGCTGGTGTGATGGTTAATTTTATGTGTCCACTTGAGTGAGCATCAGGTGCCAGGATTAAATATCATTTCTAGGTGAGTCTGGAGGGTGTTTCTGAAAGAGATTAGAATTGGACTCACTGTACCCTTCCCAATCCACTGAGTGTCTTAGTAGAAAAATGGTACAAAGAGATTTTTTTTTTTTTTTTGGTCCCATTGCTTCAACTAGAATATCCTATCTCATCTTACTGCCCTTGGCCGAGAATTTATATCACTTGTTCGTCCAAGGCTTATACCTTTGGAATCAGACTAAATTATATCATATATATCACATATCATACTCCTGCATTTCTAGCTTGCAGATGGCACATGGCAGATCACAGAATTTATTTCCCACAATAGCATGATCCAAGTCCAAGCATATCCAGTTGATTTTATTTTTCTGGGGAACCCTGTCTACTCATACACCAGAATTTTTAAAAATATATTTTACTATAATTTTAATGTCTACATTTAGGGTTGTTTAGTTCTATGAAGACAATAAAAAACTAAAAGACTTGTCTATAAATTTTATATCATATACTTGTAAGTTTATAGCATATACATATAGAAATTTAAAGACCTCTAATAACTCGCTGCACATAAAAATAAAAAATAAAAATTCAGTGATGAAAATATACAATATTTAAGATTTAAATTAAGCTGTTTTGATATCAATTTTCTTAATAATATCTAATATTAAATGATAATAAGGTAAAATTATGCATCTCAGATTCCTGGAATGTATTAATTACTCAAAAGCAAATGGAAAATAATTAAAAACAAATTTAACTAGGGCACCTGGGTGGCTCAGTGGGTTGAGCCTCTGCCTTCAGCTCAGGTCATGATCTCAGGGTCCTTCAATTGAGGCCCGCGTTGGGCTCTCTGCTCGGCAGGGAGTCTGTTTACCCAGCTCTCTCTGCCTGCCTCTCTGCCTACTTGTGATCTCTCTCTGTGTCAAATAAATACATAAAATCTTAAAAAAATAATTAGAAGATACTGCATTTCATCATTATATATCAATTGAATCAAACACAAGAACCCACCTTAGGTTATATGGAATTTACTGTCATTACAGAATTATATCTTTATTATTAGATTTATATAATGGTATAACTGGTATAGGCAACCACTAATACTTTTCTCTTTTTCACCATGAAATGACAACAAGATTTAGCAGTATGTGTATGGGCAGGAGTCTAAGTATATGCATAAAATTAGAAACGGGACACCCTCGGTGATACTGTTTTTTCCCTCAGTATTATATCCTGGTTCCTGGTTTTATTCTTGCATATTTATAAACTTTTTTCATAATGCAGGAAGAGTAGATGTGGTATCAGTTATTCTTTTGTAAGGTTGTTTAGGTTTTCAAAGTGTATATGCCATAGAGTAAATGAACTTAAAAATTTTATCACAATTTCCTTGCACTGTGAATTGCTGTAACTACAGAACTACATGGGTCTGTATGAAGATCATGTGTTTGCAGGTATTTCCATAGTTCCCAAATCCTCGAGCCTCAGTTTTCTACTCTATAATACAAGGAAAACATTATGTTATAAATTCTTGGGAAAATAAAGGAAATAAAATATATTAAAGCACCAGGTACATTAGACTTTTAATATGTCTACTGTTTCATAGATGTTCAATAAATGATGATTATATTATCCTTAGAATCTACATAATTTACATAAGTATAAGCTTCTGAAGAACAGTAATTGTGGTTCATTTTACAATCTGCCACAGAAATGGGCAGTGTAATCTCTTTTTATTTTAAATTTTCAATTGTTATGAAATTATAATTAATTTTATAATCTAATAATTCATGTTCTCTAATTCAGTTTTGAGGATTATCCAGTATCTATAATATTACTTAAATGAAAATCTATCTTAATATGCATTAATATTCACAATTTTGAGGATTATATTTTTTATAACAAACCTAAGGTTTCATATGGGTATCATATTTATACTTTGAAAATTATAATTTTAAAGATTTTTATTTATTTATTTATTTGACAGAGAGAGAGATCACAAATAGTCAGAGAGGCAGGCAGAGAAAGAGGGGGCAGCAGGCTTCCCACTGTGCAGAGAGCCTGATGTGGGACGGGATCCCAGGACCCTGAGATCATGACCTGAGCTGAAGGCAGAGGCTTAAACATCTAAAGTACCCAGGTGCCCCCAAATCATCATTTTGATACTTCCCAAATAAAAATGAGTTTTGTTTCTTCACAATGAAGAAGAAATCTCTAACAACAGTTAAACAAGAGAATAATTGCATTATTAAAATTACATACATTTTAAATATTGTGAATCTCTAGGATATCAGTCCAAAGATTATTTAATTAAATAAGTCTTGCTTTATCAGAAAAAGTTAACTTTCTCTGTCAGGCTGATATTTCCTACCATCACTATCCTGCATAGTTTTTAAAATGAGTAATTGTTTATGCCATTATCTGAGGAATAATGATATTTATATTCCTGTTATTTTGTAGTGTTTAGTATACAATTGCAAATAACACAGAGATTTCTTGGGAAAATATTAGTTCATTTTGCTTAAAATGTCTGAATCAGAATTTCACACATTTAAGAGATTAATCAAATAAAAGTATAACTAAATGCATCTCTCTGCCTGGTTATTTTATTGACTATAGTCATTTTAGTTAGTATTCTCTATTCTCATTTCTCCATATATCACTTGAAAAATTAGCTGTTGAATAAATCCTGGTCATCAGATTATTTTTCATATTTTTCCTTGTATTCTCCATAGTAATTTAAATTGATAATTTGAAAGAAAAATATGTAGAAAAGCTAACAATTAGCTTACCCTTGCATGGTATATATAGTTAATCCGAGAAAACATTCTGAGCGATACAATTAGTATTTGCAAGGTCATATGTGTTCTAGGTTTTTTTTGTTTTTGCAATTCTACAAATAATGGTGCTGTAAATAGCACAATGCTGACATAAATCTCAGGGAAATGTTCATGCCATATACAGTGTTTATTAATGTCTACATGATAAGGTTATAGGCTGTTCAGACAACCAGAATATATTCTCTAACTGTACTTTTGTAGAGTTTTCTCTTTCTCTCTTTTCTAATAGTTATATCAACATATCGTGACTGTCTGTAAAATTAGTAGAGCTTAGAGATTCAAAAAGTTAATATTACCAATAATAGTAATTAACTTTTTCTTAAATAGCAGCATGATTCATTTATTTTATAATAGTAATCTTAAAACTTATAAATAGCAGACATCAGCTGATTAGAACATACTTTTTAAAAACATATCCTGGGGTGGGTGGGTGGCTCAGCTGGTTAAGTGTTTGACTCTGGATTTCAGTGCAGGTCATGATCTCAGGGTTGTGAGATCAAGCCACACATGGGCTCCATGCTCATCATGACGTCTGCTTGAGATTCTTTCCCCCCCTCTGCCTCTGTGCCCCCCCTCAAAAATAATAAACAAATAAATCTTTTAAAAAAATCACCTGTGATGAAATTGCTGTGTCAAATGGAATGATGAAATTAGGTATGTTTCACCATCTATCTCCCAAAATTAATAAACAGAGAATACTATTACTCAGGACAATTTCTCTATAGCCTAAAATACTGAAGGAATTTCTATTTAAGGCAGCGCTGATATTTCCAGTTTGAAAGAGAAAGAGGATTAAATAAAAAATATATATATTATCAGTCCTGCATGAGGTTTCAAAGTTTTCTAGATTCTAAAAGAAGCCTGATCTCATAGGACATGGGTCTTAGTAGATACCAACAAGACTCTTGCTCTACCTTCTCTACACCTATAATCATAGTCAAGATCTGTTCTGTGTTTTTAAAGACTAAGCCTTTATATTTGTTAACTATTTATTCTAGCATGTGTCATTCTCCAGCTTTATGTCATAGATTAAAGAGATCTAATACATGTATAATAAAATAAAATATATTAAAATGATATTTGATTGGAAAAAACAATATAATAATGAGTTCAAATCCCAACTTAGAGCCAGCCAGATGGCTCATAACTGTCTTATGAATTCAGCCATTTTCTGCTTCTTAGAGCTTTCCCAATAGCTCCACCACCTAAGCCCAATTAAGCATACACCTGTTTTGTACCACATGACTACCCGAAACCTAAACTGAAATTTCCTCAACAAATAGAGCAGTTTACATAAATAAGAATAATTATTATTTTCTAACAATATATGGACTGGATTATTTATTTATTTATTTAATTTTGGACTGAGAAATTTAAAAATATTTCCCCTAAAATATGAAATTCTGCATAAAAGAGAATAAAACATTATTTGCATTATTAAGTGCCCAAAAGAAAAGAAAACGTCCTAGATGTTCAACATGAAAATGATATTGTAAAAGATAAATCTCAGAGGGGTAAAACCATGAGGGATTGTTGTCTAGTAGGGATGTGAGTGATGTAGGGTTTGGATAAGAGATGTAACTTAGTGGCAAGAATTTTATTATCCCCCACAGACACAGAGTCAAGGCCTTAGATCTTTATACAGTAAAGGATTAGAACTAACATTTCTGTAAAAAGTTGGAATTTTTTAGGGTCACGATGCAGTAATTTTAAAGACACCTAGCAGCAAAGAAAGATAATATGAAGATGTATTTGATTATGTATGAATTCTGTAAGAAAAAATACATATATCTCCCCTGAGAATTTGAAGTTATAGGTTTAAGATTCATATAAATTTGAGATTCAAATTTATATTACTCATATTTCAGAACACCTCAAATCTTGAAACTTTATTAAAAATTGGCCCAAGACATAGAGTATGTGTCAGGCGTCAAGCAAAATCTATTGCAAAAGTGATTTAGAGATGCAGTTCTATACCCAAGCCTCAGAGTTTTTTTATAGGGAAAAAAAAAAAAACTGTGGAATATAAATCCATAATTTAAAATATAAAAGACAAACTAAAAATGTAGTAAAAGATTAAAAAGACAAGAAAACAGAATTGCAATGTAAAGAAAGCATAAATATTATTCTAAAAGAAAAAAAAAAAATTGGGGGCGCCTGGGTGGCTCAGTTGGTTAAGCAACTGTCTTTGGCTCAGGTCACGATCCTGGAGACGCGGGATCGAGTCCCACATCGGGCTCCCTGCCTGGCGGGAAGCCTGCTTCTCCCTCTCTCACTCCCCTTGCTTGTGTTCCCTCTCTGGCTGTGTTTCTCTCTGTCAAATAAATAAAATCTTTAATAAATAAATAAATAAATAAATAAATAAATAAATAAATAAATAAAAGAAAAAAATATTTCCACAGAAAGAAGACTCGTAAGAAGTATAACTTATAAAATTAAGGACCATTAATTAAATTAATTAAATTAAGTTTATCTAATAATAAGGAAAAATAAAATAAGGAAAACAATTCAAAATAGTGCTCATAAAAACAACATTCAATGAAGAGTCATCCAATTTAAATAGCCTTATTTTCTTTTTTGTTGTTATTAAAGAAGTTTGTAGAAGTACTGTTTCAGTTAAGACTTTGTTAAGACAAGTACACTTGTCAAAGAATAACATTATTTACTCAAAGAGAAGAGTACAATATAAACCTTACTGGTTAAAAGATTAAAAAAAGAAAATTTTACCAAAATAATGGTAGGAGAAAGTATTTAATTTTTAAGAGCTTGGTAAAAATAAAGACACATCATTTTAATACTTAACATATGAATGCTCACATAACTATAGAAGTATTCATAGTCAATATAATCTCAATATTTAGTGTGCAGGATTATTTGGAGAGACAGCAGTGAGGTTTTAGTCACAACTCATAATTCTTAAAAATAGACCAAGGTTTGTGAACAAAAATTGGTGTAGCACTGTAGAAGACAGTATGGAGTTTCCTAAACAAAACAAAACAGAACAAAAAAAGAATTACCATATTACCATATGATCCAGTAATTTCACTCCTGGGTATTTATCCAAAGAAAATGGAAACATTAATTTGAAAAGATATATGCACCTCTATGTTTATTGTGACATTATTTACAATAGCCAAGATTGGAACTAACCCAATTGTCGATCCATAAATAAATGGATAAAGAAGATGTGGTGTGTATATACACACACATACAGACACTAGAATATCAATGATTCATAAAAAAGGAATGATATCTTGCTATTCAACAGCATGGATAAACCTAGGAAAGAAATGCCATATGATTTCATTCATATGAGGAATGGAAAAGGGACAAACAAAAGATTCTTAAATACAGAAAATAAACTAGTGGTTGCTAGAGGGGATTTGGGTGGCAGAGTGGCTAAAATAGATAAAGGGGATTAACAGTACGCTTATCTTGATGAGCAGTGAAATTGTATAGAAGTGTTGAATCCTTTTATTTTACATCTGATACTAATGTAACACTGTAAGCTAATATATCAATAAAAAAGCATGTATGCAAAAAAGGAAAAATAAGACCAATGCATAGTAAATAAGACCAAAGGCTAACATTTATTAAAATGTGATAACGAATATGCAGATGTCTATATAATATGTTTTGTATATTTACATACTTTATAATTTTAATAAAGTATTATCTATCATTAATTCCCAAATATGTCCATTACACTGACACCAAAGCCAGATAAAGATATCACTAGGAAAGTAAATTGCATACTAATATCCTTCATGACTGTAGGTGTAAAAACCCTTCACAATATACTAAATGAAACAAGCAAAAAATATAAAATACTATGTATCATAACTAATTGGGATTTATCTCAGGAAAGCAAGAATTATTTAACATATGAAATTAATAGATGTAATACATCATGTTATCAGAATCAATGATGTAAATCATTATCTTGTTTTTTTTAAGGATTTTTTTTTTAAGATTTTTTTATTTATTTGACAGAGAGAAACACAGCCAGAGAGGGAACACAGGGGGAGTGAGAGAGGGAGAAACAGGCTTCTTGCTGAGCAGGGAGCCCGATGTGGGACTCGATCCCAGGTCTCCAGGATCATGACCTGAGCCGAAGGCAGTCACTTAACCAACTGAGCCACCCAGGCACCCCTGTAAATCATTATCTTGATAGATGTTAAACAGAGGAGGAAGTAGGCTCCCTGCTGAGCAGAGACAGGCTTGATCACAGGACTCTGAGATTAGGATCGGAAGGCAGAGGCTTTAACCCACTGAGCCAACTAGGAGCCCCAGATGGTGGATTTAGAAGACTTTAAAGTAGCCATTATGAATGTTTGTAGTACTAAAGGAAACCGTGATTAGAGAAGAAAAATATGATAACAATATTACATTATATAAAGAATATCCTCTAAGTAAAGAAATTATAATAATGAACCAATCAGAAATTCTAGAGTTGAAAAGAATAATGACTATAATAAAAAATTCACCAGAGATCAATAGTAGATCTGAACTGGAAGAAGAAACAATTAGCAAATTTGACGATAGACTGATAATTGATTTGTGAGGCAAAAGTCAAAAAGAAAAAAAAATGAAGAAAAATCAACAACGTATCAGAGAAATGTGGGTTACTTTTAAATGAACCAAATGATCATAATAAGAAAGCCAGAAGAAAAAGAAAGTAATTTTTAAAAAGTAGGGAGAGGGTGCCTGGGTGGCTCAGTGCGTTTAGGCCTCTGCCTTCGGCTCAGGTCATGAGCTCAGGGTACTGGGATCAAGGCCTGCATCAGGCTCTCTGCTCAGTGGGGAGACTGCTTCCTCTTCTCTCTCTCTGCCTGACTCTCTGCCTACTTCTGATCTCTCTCTCTGTCAAATTAATAAAAAAATCTTTTAAAAAAAGTAGGAAGAAATAATGGCTAAAAACATCAAAAATTTAGGGGCTCCTGGGTGGTTCAGAGGGTTAAGCTTCTGTCTTTAGCTCAGGTCATGATCTCAGGGTCCTGGGATCAAGTCCCACATCCGCTCTCTGGTCAGCAGGGAGCCTGCTTTCCCCTCTTTCTCTGCCTGTCACTCTGCTTATCTGTGATCTCTCTCTCTGTCAATAAATAAATAAAATCTTCAAAAAAATAAAAGAAATATAGACAAATAATAGTATTTCCATCCAGAAAGCTCAACATACTCCAAGTATAATAAACTGAAAGAGATTCACAAACAAACATAATAATAAAAATTCTGAGGGCCAAAGACAAAAAGAAAATCTTGAAAGCAGCAAGAGAAATATAATTTATCATTTATAAAGAAATTCCAGTTACAGCTGACTTTTATCAGAAATGGAGACCAGAGGTGCCTGGGTGGCTCAGTGGGTTAAAGCCTCTGCCTTCAGCTCAGGTCATGATCTCAGGGTCCTGAGATTGAGACCTGTGTTGGGCTCTCTGCTCAGCAGGGAGCCTGCTTCCTCTTCTCTTTCTTCCTGCCTCTCTGCCTACTTGTGATCTTTCTCTCTCTCTATCAAATAAATAAATAAAATCTTAAAAAAAAAAAGAAATGGAGTCCAGAAGGCAGCCTTAAATACAAAAATCAAAAATAAAATAGGTATTCTACTCATCTAAAAATAATTTTGAAAAAAGCACACTATGAGCAATTGTATGCAAAAAAATTAGATAACTTGCATGAACTAAACCAATGCCTAGAAAAGCAGAAACTAACAAAATTGACAAAAGAATAAATATAAAATTGTAATGGATCATTAACAAGTCAAGAAACTGAATTGTTAATTAAAAACTCCCACACATATACAAATGTAGGCCTACAAAGGCTGCTTCCACAATAAACATAGGGAAGAGGCCACATCAAAGAGAGTAAGAAGGAGGAAGCCATGCGCAAGAATCAAACTAACCTGCCAAATGGTCCAGTGGAGGGAGGCATGCCACAAGCACAGAGAGTTCAGAGGAACAGAATCCACACAAGTCACCCAGGTATACCTGGACTATTATTCAGAATAGATGGAAAGATAAAGAGTTCCCAAGAGAAACTAAAGTTAAAGGAATTCATCACCACTGAATCAGCCCTACAAGAAATTTAAATGGGACTTTTGCATGGAAAGTAAGACCATAAAAGAAAAATAGGAAGTACAAAAGCAGTAAAATTAAATATATCTATAAAAATCAAGGGATTCACAAAATACAAGAATGTAAATATAATACCATATATTTAAAAGTTACTAGTAAGGAGAG
>PITA01003411.1:43887-126391 GCA_004023965.1 Spilogale gracilis
AAAAAAAAAAAAAAAAAAAAAAAAAAAAAAAAAAAAAAAAAAAAAAAAAAAAAAAAAAAAAAAAAAAAAAAAAAAAAAAAAAAAAAAAAAAAAAAAAAAAAAAAAAAAAAAAAAAAAAAAAAAAAAAAAAAAAAAAAAAAAAAAAAAAAAAAAAAAAAAAAAAAAAAAAAAGCAGTACTAAGTACATATCTATCAATAATTACTTTGGAGGTAAATGAGCTAAATGTTCCAGTCAAAAGACAGAGTGTGATGAAATGTCTAAAAAAGCAGGACACACTTATATGCTGCCAAGGGGACTTATTTCAGACTGAAAGTCACACACAGATTGAAAGTAAAGGAATGGAAAAATATTTATCATGCAAGTGGAAATAAAAGGAAATCCAGAGAATAATACTTATAGCAGACAAAATAGACTCAAGCAAAGACCGTAACAAAATACAACAAAATACAAAGAAGGACACTAAATAATCATAAAGGGTATAATCCAACAAGAAAATACTTACTATATAAATATTTATGCCTCTGACCTGGGAACACCCAAATACATAAAGCATCTAATAACAAATATAAAGACAGCTATCAGTAGTAATACAGTAATAGTAGGGAACTTATCACCACACTTACATCAATGGGTAGGTCGTCCAAAGAGAAGTTCAGCAAGGAAACAGTGGCTTTGAATAACACATTGGACTAGATAGATCAAACTGATATATTCAGAATGTTGCATCCTGAAGAGTGGAATCCACATTCTTTTCAAGTGCTCATGGAACATTTCTCAGAATACATCACTAAATAATCTCAACAAATTCATAAAAATCGAAGTTATACCATGTATCTATTCTAACCACAAGCCATGAAACTAGATTTCCACTCTAAGAAAAAATCTGGAAAAAACACAAGTACATTGGGGTTAAATAACATGCTATTAAACAATGAATGGGTAACCAAAGAATCAAAGAAAAAAAAAATAATACATGGAAACAAAGGAAAATGAAAACACAGTGGTCCAAAATCTATGGGAATCAATAAGAGCCATTCTAAGAAGGAATATTATAGCAGCACAGACCTACCTCAAGAAGCAAAGAAAACCATGAAAAACCTAAACTTATACCTAAAGGAGCTAGGGGAGGGTGAAATCCCCATAAAGAAGGGAATAATACACATTAGAGCAGAAATAAATCAAGTAGAAACAAACAAACCCAGTAGAACCGATCAATGAAACCAGACTCATAAGAAAGAAAGAGAAAGAGAAAGTAAGATGGAAGACTCAAACAAAATAATAAATGAAAAAGGAGATATAACAACTGACACCAGAGAAAACATAAAGGATTATAAAACATATAAAATATAAGAGAACTATAGGCAGATATTTCTGATAAACACACATGCAAAATCCTCATTGAAGAATTAGCAAGCCAGATCTAATAATACATTAAAAAATAATTCACCATAATCAAGTGAAATGTATTCCTGTAATGCAAGTGTTTTCAATATTTGCAAATCAATCAACATGATATATCACATCAAGAAGAGAAAGGATAAAAAGGACACTATTCAGCCAAATTATGAAAGCAGCCTAAATGTTCAGTGATAGATGAATAGATGAAGATATGGAGTATTTATAAAATGGAATATTACTTGGCCATAAAAAGAATAAAATCTTGCCATTTGCAAAAACATGGATGGATCTATAGAGGGTATTATGCTAAGTGAAATTTCAAAGCAGCCTAAATGTTCAGTGATAGATGAATAGATGAAGATATGGAGTATTTATAAAATGGAATATTACTTGGCCATAAAAAGAATAAAATCTTGCCATTTGCAAAAACATGGATGGATCTATAGAGGGTATTATGCTAAGTGAAATTTCTTTCTAAGAAAGAAAAATACCATATGATTTCACTCATATGTGGAATTTAAGAAACAAGAATAAAATCTCGCCATTTGCAAAAACATGGATGATCTAGAAGGTATTATTCTAAGTGAAATAAGTCAATCCTGACTTATTTCTCTGACTGAAATAAGTCAGAGAAAGAAAAATATCATATTATGTCACTCATATGTGGAATTTAAGAAACAAATTAAAAAAAAAACAAACAAATGAATAGCAACAAAAAAGAGATTAACCAAAAAATGACTCTTAAATAGATAGAACAAACTGATGCTTACTAGAGTGGCATTAGAAGTTCGGATGAGTGAAATATATGAAAGAGATTAAGAGTACACTTACCATGATGAGGCCTGAGTAATATATAGAATTGTGTAATCACTGTATTGTACACCTGAAATTAATATAGCACTGTATGTTAATTATACTGGAATTAAAATAAAAAAATAAACAAGAAAAAAAAGAAAGACTCTAGTTAAAGGAAATTCACTATGTTCATGGATCACAAAACCTATTGCTGAAATGGCAAAAATCCTTATACTGATGTTCAGATCCAATGAAATTAACTTCTTGTAGAAACTGACAAGGACATCCTAAAATTCATAGGCATGTTCAAGGACCCAAGATAGCTAAAACAGTATTGAAAATACTGAAAAAAAAAGAAGAAAATTAGATGATTTATATTTTATAATATCAAAACTTTCTACAAAGTAACATTAACAATGTCGTATTGGCATAAGGATATACATATCAGTCAATGAAATAGAATTTAACAAGCCAGTATAAGCCTTCATATTTATGGTCAATGGAATTTGGCACAAGTGTGTCAAAGCAATTCAATAGAGTAAATAAGTGTTTTAGAGTAAATAACATTAAATAAGTCTTTAATATAGAATAAAAACTTATTTTAAGCTAACGGTACCAGGACAACTTTATATCCAAATGCAAAATATAAATTTGGGCATCTAAGCACATCATACCTCATCACAAAACTTAACTTAAAATAGTTCAAATGACTAAATGTACAAAATAAAAGTATAAAATTCTTAGGGAAAAAACAGGAAATATATATATATTTTTTAATTTTATTTATTTGACAGAGAGAAACACAGCCAGAGAGGGAACACAAGCAGGTGGAGAGAGGGAGAAGCAGGCTTCCCGCTGAGCAGGGAGCCCAATATGGGACTCGATCCCAGGTCTCTGGGATCATGACCTGAGCCGAAGGCAGTGGCTTAACCAACTGAGCCACACAGGCACCCAGGAAATATTTTTAAATTCATTAGACAACTGCCTCTTAGATATGACACTGAAATGAGAAAAGACAAAGGAAAACTTTAGCTAAAATAGATTTATCAAATTTAAAAACCATTGTGCAGTAAGTAGAAAAACAAAACCAGAAAAGAAGACTATATTTGAAGTCATATACATGATAAGAAATTTGTGTACAAAATACAGAAAGAACTCTTAAAATTGAGTAAGATAAAAGTAATCTGATTCAAAATGGGCAAAGGATCTATCAGACTTTTCTCCAGAGAAGATATACAAAAAGCCAATAAACACATGAAAAAATGTTCAACATCAATAATCATTAGAAAAAAATGCAAAACTACACCACAGTCAGTTACTACTTCACACTCACTAGGATGCTGTAATCAAAGAGCTAGACAATTAAGATGTTGGCAAGGATATAAAGAAACTGGAACCCTCATACACTGCTGGTGCTAATGAAAAATGGTGTAGCCACTTTGGGAAATAATCTGGCAGTACATCAAAATGTTAAATATAGAGTTACCATATGACCTAATAATTTTAATCTTATGTAGGTACTCAAGAAAAATAAGTGATGTAGTAGAATAAATAATAAGTAGAAATACAAATACATGCCCTCTTCAAAAACATGTTTGTAGCAGCATTAGTTGGAAGAGTCAAGTGGAAATAAGCTTAATGTCTGTCAAATTTATTTTATTTTTAATTTTTTTAAAAATATTTTATTTATTTATTTGACAGAGAGAGCACAAACAGGGGTAGCAGCAGAGGGAGAGGGAAAAGCAGACTCCCTGCTCAGCTGGTATGCTGGGATCATGACTTGAGCTGAGGGCAGCTGCTTAACCAACTGAGCCATCCGCGTGCCCCATCTGTCAATTTTTAAATGGATAAATGCATATGGTATATCTATACAACTGAATATTATTTGGCAATAAAGAGAATATATTATTAACATATAACATAACATGGATGAACCTTAAAAACATATGTTAAGTGACAGAGCCAGCTATAGATGACTACATTTAAGGATTCCCTATACAAAATATAGAAAATATAGATTCCCTATACTTTTGTATACAAAAGTGTACAGAAAATAGGCAAATCTATAGAGAATGGAAGTGAGTTGGATGGGGCTGACTGACAGGGAGAGATGTGGAGAGTTATGGCTAATCAGCATAGGGTTTCTTTTTGGTGATAAAAATCCAGATTTAGATCACAGTATAGTTGTACAACTCTGTGAGTATATTAAAAACCATTAATTTAAACACATCAAATGAGCAAACTTGGGGATGAATGTATCATATATTAATAAAGCTGTTAAAAATAGAACATGGAAAAAAGGACAATATGTATGGTGATGAATTATTAATTATGTTTCTACATTATATATTTAATTAATCACTAAACTATTATACATGGATCACAATTAAAAATAAGTGCTAAAGCCAATTGAATAGGAAAGGATTTATTGAGAGACACCAAATATGAAGAGTGGGATATCTGAGCCAAATGTCCATCTATTTCACTTTAACAATACCCTCTCTCTGTTCATGTTTGCCTTTCAGAAGCCAGAATAAATTTATTAGAGACTATATTTATGTATTGAGATATTTGTTTTTATGCACTTTTGCCAAGTATTATTGATTGTATTTCATGATGAGTTTTCATTTAAAAATTCAGTTGCATTAGGTTGTATGACAATCAATACTTTTTTTCTGGAAAATTGATATCAATATACTTGATAAATTATACAAAGTGTTAAATAGTGAAAACATGACACCCAAAAGCCTTTCACTTAAAGGAGATATCCACTTTATGTAAAGAAATCTATTCATGGTTCATTGATTCTATTTACCGGTAATAGCTAAGGTTTTGTTTTAACAAGCTCCAAACTAAAATATTGGATATAGTCTTGCTGTACTAGTTATGTTCAGATTCATCATCTCTAAGCTTCAAGTAGACTGAAAATTTATTATTCAATGTTAGGATAGTGAGAAAGACCATCTCCTTCACTCAAAATTAAGAAATAAGTACTAAATTTAAAAAACATAGTAGGGAAAATATGTGTATAAGTGTGAGTATGTATAGTACAAAAATACATAATATACATGCTAGGTTTGTAAAAATGTTTACTTGAATATAATTTGTTATATTAATATTATCTTATCAACTTGCCTAGCAAAAGAAAAATTCACTGCAGTTATCAATGTATTCTAGCATAAAACAAAAGAGACTGTAAGCATTCTGTTAGCTTAAAGTCACTATAATAAGTAACATTTTTTTTTAAAGATTTTATTTATTTATTTGACAGAGAGATAGATCACAAGTAGGCAGAGAGGCAGGCATGGGAGAGAGGAGGAAGCAGGCTCCCTGCCGAGCAGAGAGCCCAATGTGGGCCTTGATCCCAGGACCCTGAGATCATGACCTGAGCCGAAGGCAGAGGCTTTAACCCACTGAGCCACGCAGGCGCCCGTAACATTTTTATCCATGTCTTTGATCTATTCATTTATTCCATCAGTCGTCAATTCTTCATTTCTCCCTACCTCTTCCTCCCCCCCGCAAAATGTATTGTCTACTATCTAACTAATATGTATTGAGTACCTACTGGGCACCTGGATATTGATTTACACAAGATGCTCAATAAATATTTGGAAGATCTTATAATTTGATTTTAGCATTTATCACAGACTATATGTGGAACATTTATTCTTTTCTTTGAGCATATGATTTCTCCTGTGACTGTGACTTCCCAGAAGAATACCAGTTTTCCTGCTGACTCAGGCACAACCTTGCCATCATCTCCTTCTGGGAATAAGCTTTATAGAGGTACATTTCTCCTCCATTATTTGTTCCTTTCCAGAAGAATGAGTGAACTGTCATGTATTACAAATTACTTCTAGCCTTGTTGTATTTTATTTGGAGTTACCTTTGTAGAGGGTAGACACTCATCAAGACTAAATAGGTGGTTAACAGAGGTGTTAAAACTGTAGATATCTTAAAAGTGTGGAAAACGTTAATATTCATTGCATGTATACTACATATCAGCCACTATTTTTAACTTTTTACATGGATTGAATTTTTATTTAATCATTTTCATAGTTTTATGAAATCAATATAATACACAAATTGATAGATAAAGAATTCACTGCCATTTCCTTTTTATAACTCTCATCCTAGGTTGCACACTATCTTTAGTCATAACCTAGGACGGCACACATGCTAAATTTAACAATGTATGCCCTGATACCTTGTTATAATGTCCTGTTTTTTCTCCTTTCTCACTTTCTTATTTTTCCAAGAATTAAAATATGAAGACCCAGGACTCAGGGTGCTTGGGTGGCTCAGTGGGTTAAAGCCTCTGCCTTTGGCTCAGGTCATGATCTCAGGGTGCTGGGATCAAGGCCTGCATCCAGCTCTCTGCTCAGCAGGGAGCCTGCCTCTTTCTCTGCCTGCTTGTGATATCTCTTGTTCTCTGTCAAATAAATAAATAAAATCTTAAAAAAAAAAAAGACCCAGGACTCTACTTACCCACATTTCTATTTCTATACATAATCTCCAATTCCATATACTACTTATTTCTTGTAATTACTAGCATTTCAACAACCATCTTGAAAAACCCTAAGATCATCAATGTCCTGCTTTCAGCTGAAAGAAATGGAGACTTAACTGATAAATTTTCTCCAGTATTAGAACTGATCACTCTGTTTCCTTAAAAGTATCCATAGAAAGAACGACAATAAGAAAATATTTTACTCCACATTAAAACTTAAATTTTTACCTAGCCCTCTTCAATGTGCCTCAAGATTTACAGTTTCTGACATTCTCCTTATAATACCTATTATATGCAGCCAGTGAGCACTTAATTGATAATGATGAAAATCATCTATCTGTGGCATATGTTGAACATCTGCTTCAGGCTATAATTTTAAATTTATGCCTTCTGTTTAAAACTGAAGCATTGAGAAAATAAGTTTTCATTTTTCCAATTACATTTTTAATTGTTGGCTGACCAATTTGACTGAAACTATAGTAGAGACTTTTACTTTTGAAACTGTATTAGAATATGGAAGAATTAGAAGCACAGCCCATTATAAAAATTGATCGATAATATATGTGTTTCCTTTTTTTTTTAAAGATTTTATTTATTTATTTGATAGAGAGAAACACAGCTAGAGAGGAAACACAAGCAGGGGGAGTGAGAGAGGGAGAAGCAGGCTTCCCGCCCAGCAAGGAGCCCGATGTGGGACTTGATCCCGGGTCTCCAGGATCATGACCTGAGCCAAAGGCAGTCGCTTAACCAACTCAGCCACCCAGGCGCCCCCTGCTCTTTATTACAAATAATAATTAGCTTTCTTTTTCCTTCTCTCTCTGTTAAACTAATCCCTTTTATTTTAATTAATTTTAGTTTTATTTTATTTTTGTTAATTCTTTTTTAAAAAATTATATCAGCTAGAGTGGATTTCTGCTCCTTGAGACTTTTTTTTTTTTTTTACCAATTCAGTACTCCACAGCTATCATGAAAATTAAATTTCATTAACTGAAATAACATATAAAATTGGCTGTTTAATAGGTGATTCTAATAGAACAGGCTGAATATTTTTTTTTTTACCACCACTGTTACCTTAGCATCTTCCCCAATTCCTATTAGCTGTTTTTATGTTTTTTGTAAGCACTTGATGAATTTTGTTTTAATATCTGGGAGTCACAGAATGTCAAATCTCAAATTTTGCCTGGTCTGGATTTGAATTTATCCAAATCAGTATTCTCATCTTATAGAAATGAAAAATCAGTTAAAGATTTACACATCTGTCCTTGTACTTGAAAGATTGGCCAAGACCATGATTTTTGCAAGTACCTTTTTCAAGAGGAAAATATGACTCATTAAATTTATAGACTAAAGATTTGTTTGTAACTGCAGCTTGCAAATGCAGATGAATTATCCCAGCATCTTAAATAATGTATCATACAACAGGTATTGGATAAATCTCTGTTGAGGGAATTATCATCTTCAAAAGTTACTTGCTATTTGTAATTCTATTCCTTAGATTTACTTTCATCACAATCTCTTTGTTTTAAATGAACCACAGCATTCTTCTCTAATTCACCAAAATGTAGCAAATGAACTTAGGTTAGCAGAGACATGAAAGAATAATGTATAAATAAATATGGGTGTAAGTAAATATAAATATGTAGGAGATATATATACATATATCTCATTATATGTATGCATATATATGTATATATACAAATGTATATATATGCATTTATATGTGTGTGTATATATATAGGGAGAGAGAGAGAGCGAGAGAGAGAGAGAGAGAGAGATCTACTCCATCGGTGTGGTTCATGATGAAAGATCGGCTCACCATATCTCTGGAGTAAACTTTATTTATCAATTCTAAGTTTTAAATGGCCCCCAAATGCAAAACTTAGAGTACTTTTCCTAAAACATGTGTAATATTAAAATGAAATTAAGCCTTTAAATCGGCTATTAGGAAACTGTAATTTTAGAAATTACTCTTTTTTTTCTTGTCATTTGTAGTGTATAATCAGAGTAGAGTAACAACATAGATGCAAATATTGTAAGGTAGTGTTATGCCCAGATTTAGAGATCCCCAGACACCACCAGGGAGCTGATTCTGATGCAAAAGCAAAGAGCTAGCTGGGGCTCAGTCTTCCACAACCACG
Source organism: Spilogale gracilis (assembly GCA_004023965.1). NCBI lineage: Eukaryota > Metazoa > Chordata > Mammalia > Carnivora > Mephitidae > Spilogale > Spilogale gracilis. The sequence continues at coordinate 52,730 of PITA01003411.1, forward strand.
GAGGCAGCAGTGAGATCCAGATAAAGTGCATGATTTTCAGAAGCACAATAGTTATATAGGGGGTGGGTGGCAATAGGCGGGGTGATGTCAGTGGCTTATTATTGATTGGCCAAGGGTCAGTTGCATAAGGTGGGCTAGGCCAGGGTTCGGCAATATTCACAGGCAGTTCTTCTGGGGAGGGGTCAAACTGGGGATGTACACAGGATGGAGTGCACAGCACACAAGATGGAGTCAGTTTTTAGTCTGCCCTTTCAGTAGAATAACATTAACATCATAAATGAGTATAAACTCATATCCATTATCATTATGTATATTAATTTTAAGTAATGCATCAAAGTATATGTGTTTAAAATTAATACAACTTACCATAAAATATATGGCTTAAATCACAGAAATCTGCTAATGTGGAAACATAACAGTTTTATAAATAGACTGAGGTGTAAGGAGAAATAGAACTAACACCTAAAGTAGAATCTGAATCTGTTATTTTGCCTTCCAACCACAACACTCAGATGTATTGAATGATTACCCACTTACATATACAAGACAAGAACTGTAAAACTAGTTATATCAAATGTAATGTTGAGAATTTAGCAAAGCAACACTATGGTATTGCTTGATAACCCTTTTATTTGGCAAAGCAGTTGGCAAGGACCCAAAACCAACACTAGCACCCTTATACAAGTGCATACATTAGACAGAAGTCCTAGATCACAAGGAAATATAAGTATGATAGGACTTTCTGAAAGTCCTTATAATCACTAGCCTCCTCTGCCCCTGAGACCCTCACTCTTGTGTTCCTCTTAGATATGACCCATATGGGGCTAACAAAAACCCTGCTTGATGGAAATGAACAATACAGGCTAAGTTCAGGAACCCCGAAGCACTCCACTCCTGGACCCTAGTAAAGTCCCGTGCCCCAGCAACTAGTGCTCTCTTCCTGCACTTTGTCTTGACTTCCCTGTGTGGCTGCTCAAGGCATGGTCTACTCTGCTTCCAGGATCTGTCAGTAACCAATTTCTCTATTTTAATTTCTCTTGTGGTCTCTTATTGAATGGCAGCTCACCATCCAGCACCCTGTGCTCCACTCAACAAATGTGAAAGCAATTAAAGTTGTTTCCAAAGATTAATAAACATGAAAATTGTTGGCACTGAAGTAATATCTGTAAACATGCAGCCCAACTCACTATAAAGAAAATTGAGGTGCAGAGTAATCAGTAATCAATCAAATCAATCAATTTGCTAAATTAATACAATTGGTTATTTGAATAATTAGGACTTCTGTCTTTCCCCCCCTGGCTTTGTCTCTGTTTCTGGGCCTTTCTCCCTAATAATTCTCTTGCTTGAGCAATTTCCTCCACAGATCAGTGCATTTGCATCCCAGATAAGTATTAAAACTTTAAAAGAAATTCTGGCCAATTAAAAGTAATGCTGACTTCTCCTTCCCCTTATGAGAAGTTTTTGTTGTTGTTAAGCTATTATTTTGTTTATAACACTTAATGTCTAAACTTGTTTTCCTCGGACCCTATCTCTGTCTTTCAAGTTTCTTAGAGACTGAGACCCTACCTCTCTTGTTTTCAGGGCCATATGACCTATAACAGTAACACGTAGGGAAGTATTTAATAAATACTTGTGTGATGACTAGTTTCATATTGCTTACCTCTAAAATATCAGCTATTAAGAGGCTTTTTCTCACCACCCTGTCTAAAGTAGTAGCCCCCAGTCTGTCACTAAATCCTGCCAGATGCTACTGTGACTGAAAAGCCTATTAATAGAAAATATACTAAATTATGTAGCACATTATATATTCACCATGCACATAGTTTGACGATTTTAATCAAATCAGTATGTGCAAATCAGTAACTTTTGCTATTGTAAATACTCTATTGGTCAAATTAGCTAAATAAGTTATCTGCTATGTAGAAATACTTCAAATAAAAACTAGAAAAATAGCTCATCAAACATAGTGCTAATATTGAGATACACTTTTTATGCTTTCATTTCCTTATCATTGAAATGATGATGATAATAGTACCATTTTTATAGGGTTATAAATATTGAATGAATGACTAAAATATGACTGATGACTGACTGAATGAATGACTAAAATGAAATACTTTGTAGACTGGCATATAACAAATTGTGGCATACAAAAACTGAATAAGCATTAGTAAGTATTTGTCAAAATATAATCACCATTTACATTTCTAATGATGCTTTAAAATGTAGATGTTAATTATATTCAGGCAATAAACAATTTTACTTATTTTTTAAAGTTTTAATTATTTATTTGAGAGATAGCATGTACTTGTCTGGGAGAGGGGTAGAGGGAATCTTCAAGCAGACTCCCTTCTGAGAGAAGAGCCCCAGAAGGAGCTCCATCTCAAGACCTATGAGATCATTACCTAAGCCTAAACCAAGAATCCAAGAGGCTTAAATGACTCAAGACACCCAGACGCTTCTTACTTGTGTTTAATCATTCGGGGGTCATGAATACCTCTAACTAACAATGAGGCCAATTTATTATTTTATCAATAACCAAGGATTTTACTTTCATAAATTTAACATTAAGTTCATTTTTTCCTATTATCCATTAAGCTACATTATTGTTACTCACAATTCTAGCAAAAAAGATGATATGGCTATGAATGGCAAACATAATTGGTTTTATAAAACTCATTTTATGACTTAATTTATCTCCATTATTATTTTGTTTGCTAAATATTTATTTCTGTGGTTATGCTCTAGAGCATGGTGCAGAAAAATGATTATGACATAGACTGCATGTAGCCTACAAATTCTAAATTTTTTTATCTGGCTTTAGTCAGAAAAAAAAAATTGTCAGACGCTCAAGAGTCACATATGATCATATCCTTCACTCTTTTCCTCCTCTTTTGCCTCTACCATTCACTCTTTTTGCTTTTTATCCTTTTCCTATTTCCTACCTTCAGACAGATTGATGATAGGTAGACATGCATAGATGTAGATTTTAAAAAATGAAAACAGCATTTATAGAGACCAGGGCAGGGCCAGACTTTCTCCCCTGCCTCAAACCATAGTTTGCTAATCCTTAGTCTAGATTTTACAATATACATATTAAATTTATCATAATCTACTTTTTAGTTATACTATATTGTTTCTCCAAATAGTTTACTAATATTATAATAGCATAGTTCCATCCTCCTATATATCTTATATATTCAAAATGCACTGTTGCATTGTTATTATTTTTGCTTTGAATGGTTATTATTTAAAGAGATTTAACATAAGAAAAATATATTTTATATTTATTCAGAATTTACCATTTCCGGTCTTCTCCATACTTTTTATCTAAAGCCATATTTCCTCCCTGGGTTGGTCAGCTTATTGAGCATCTAACTCTTGATTTAAGCCAGAGTCATAATGTCAGAGTCCTGGGACGAGTCCCACGGGAGGCTACACTCTCAGCAGGGAGTCGGTTTGAGGATATTCTCCCCTTTTCCCTCTGTCCTTCCTCTAACTCATATCTTTCTCTAAAATAAATAAATACATCTCAAAATAAATAGAGCCACATTTCCATCTGTTTGTTTTGCTTTGCATTTTTTTCTGAAGAACTCCCTTTCCCATTTCCTACAGTTCAATTCTTCTGGCTGTGAATACTTTCAGCTTTGGTTTATCTGAAAACTATTTTTTTTTCCAAAACTATTAGAGAGAGAGAGAGAGAGAGAGAGAGAGAGAGAGAGAAAGAGAGAGAGAGAGAGAGAGGAGAGAGAGAGAGAGAGAGAGAGAGAGAGAAGATGCATGTGTGCAGGGGTGAGGGGCAGAGCAAGATGGAGACTGGAGACATAAGCAGACTCAGAGCTGAATGTAGAGACTGATACAAGGCTTGATCTCACAACCCTGAGATCAGGACCTGAGTCAAAATGGAGTCTGACACTTAACCAAATCCACTAAGCAGGCACCCCAAAAAGTAATTTGCCTTAAGTCTTGAAAAATATTTTCTTGGTGTATAAATTTCTGGTTGACTGCTTTTTGCTTGTTCCTTTTTGGCACTATAAATATGCTGTTCCATTGCCTTCCAGATTGTATAATTCTATAATTTTCTATCTACATAATTTTTAAGATTTGCTATCTATAATACTCTGTTTACTGATGTTTTTCAATAAATTGACTATAACATATCTGTGCTTTGCTTTAGGTTTATTATTCTTGAGTTTAGTTGAGCTTACTGGATCTGTGGTTTATAATATTTTTTATACTTTGAAACAAAGAATTATTTCATCAAAATGTTTTCTTACTTAGCTCCTCTTGGAACCCTAATTGCCCATTTATTAGGCATTTTGATATTTTCCTTCAAGTTAGTAATGCTCTGTTCAATTTCATTTTTTTTCCTCTGCTTCATTTTAGATTGTTTCTATTTCAATTTCTTCACAATCATTGTCCTTTCCCCCCATAGTCCAGCATGCTATTCATTCCATCAATTTTATTTTATATTTCAGATGTTTCATTTTTCATCTCTAGATGATTTTTAAAGGGAGTCGGTTTGAGGATATTCTCCCCCTTTCCCTCTGTCCTTCCTCTAACTCATATCTTTCTCTAAAATAAATAAATACATCTCAAAATAAATAGAGCCACATTTCCATCTGTTTGTTTTGCTTTGCATTTTTCTTTCCATCATGTTTGTCCTTTCCATCTCTGAAAATATTTGTAATAAACATAATAGCTGCATTAAAATGTTTTCTTGCAAACCCATCGTCTCTGGAATATCTAGTTCTATTTCTAGTTAACTGTTTTTTTTGTTGTTGTTGTTGTTGTTTGGGGGGGGTTATGGGTCCTATGTTCTTGCTTTTTTACATTTTAAATTGAAATTTGACATTGTGAATTTTATATTTTGTTTACTGGGATTTATAAAATTTGTAAGAGTCTTAAGGCTTTATTTTGGCATGCAGTCAACTTACAAATCCATTTGATCCTCTTTATTTTTAAGCTTTCTTAGGGCACAGAATAGACTATAGGGCTTCACCACAGTGAAGGCGTGAATCTTCTGGGAATTCTACCTAATTCCCTTTTACTACAAGGAATGTTTATTCTGACACTTGGGGACATGAACAATTTTAGTTTTATATTCACTTAGACAATTGTTCAGCCTGTTGCTTTCCAGTGGTTCTTTTCCAGCATCAAGAAGTATCACCATGCACAAGAGCAGATCAATGCAAAGCCAAATAAGTTAGGAGATTCCTCTTCACATCTCCAAATTTTCTGTCTGCAGGTATCTAATCACTGCTACTTTGCTCCGTGAATTATAATGGTTTTGGCCTCTCTCCGTCTGCCCAAATCACTGAGTCATCATTGAATTTGTATTTCCTCTCCATTTATTTCAGCCTTGAAAAATGCCTTCAGGCAGTATCCTGGGTAAAATTTAGGGTTCAATTATTGGTTTCTCTTCCATAGGGGACAAAATCATGTGCTAACTCTAGTTCAATGTGGGGAAATGTGTTTCATATTTTTCTGGTGTTCTAATTGTGAAGGAAGGACAATCTCTCTAACCATAAGTCTTTCATAGTTGGAAGCAAAAGTCTTGATACAATTTTAATTTAGTATCTTAGCCTATCAGAGGGTAAATTTTAGAGGTTTATTCTCAGATTTTCTACTGCAATAGCTATTATCTGCCAGGCCATGGAAACAATGCGTGCATTCAGTCAAATATTTTAGACAGGCACATTAATGTTGGCTTGTAGACCCACTAGATCCACTGTGAGCTGGACTTGGTCCATGACTCAACTTTTTAACTATCTTCTATATGCTCTATTCTAACAGAAGGTCTTGGCAATGTCTGAATCTTTGTATATTAAAGCTAAACTAGGCCCAGTATTCAAAATTTCACAAAATATTGCCATTTTTTGTCACCACTATATTACTTATGTTAATGGACATAGAGAAATGTCCCTAAGGAACGACATAGAGAAAATTCATCATAAGCATTTGTTATGGTAATACATTTGCTATCATGTCTTGTACAGAGCCATCAAGATGGCTACTGGTACATGGTGCCCCTGAGGAAAAGACAGATGGGTAGCAACAAAGAAATTTCACAATCTACATAATGAAAATAAAGATTATTTGATTTATAAGATAAACCAGGTGACATAGAATAGTGGCAGAAGAGTCACAATATCTTGCCTACTTTCTATTCCTGAGCATACATTCAGCTCCAGAACCCATTATCAGATGGAAAGTCGAGTCCCTAAAATGTATCACTATAGCAAATGTATGACCATGTGTATTCCGAATCCTGTTATATTCATTTAAAAGGTTTTAGTTTATTTTTCTTTATTTTTAAACTTATTTTTTTTCTTTCAGTGTAAGTATGTACAATGTTATAATAGTTTCAGGTATACAACACAGTGATTCAATAATTATATACATTATGCTATGCTCACCCCACTTGTAACCACAATCGGTCACCATACAATGCTACCACAATACCATTGACTGTCTTTCCTTATGCTGTACCTTTAATCCCTGTGAAACATTTATTCCATAACTCAAACTTGAGGTTTCTACTCCCTTTGCCCATTTTGTCCTTCCACCTGGCAGATCACCAGTTTGTCTTCCATATTTATGGGTCTGTTTTTGCTTTGTCCATTTGTTTTGCTTTTTAGATTACACATGTAAGTGAAATCATACGGTACTTGTCTTTCTCTGTCTTACTTATTTCATTTAACATAATACCCTCTAGGTCTCTCCATGTTGTTGCAATCGGCAAGATCTCTCTCTCTCTCTTTTTTTTTTCCAGACTGAATAATATAATATTCCAGTAGATACATACACATCTTCTTTATTTAGCTATCAGGGACAATTAGGTTACTTCCAGAGCTTGGCTATTGTAAATAATGCTACAATAAACACAGGGGTGCATATGTCTTTTTGAATTAATGTTTTTATTTTTCTCTTTGTAAACTCCCAGGAGTGGAATTACTAGATGGGATGATATTTCTATGTTTAATTTTTGGGGGAACCTCCATACTATTTTCCACAGTGGCTGCACCAGTTTACATTCCCAACAACAGTGCAAGAGAGTTCCTTTCCCTCAACATCCTCACTAACACTTGTTATTTCTTGTCATTTTTATTTTAGTCATTCTGATTGCTGTGAGGTGATACATTATAATGGTTTTGATTTGTATTTTCCTGATGATTAGTGATGCTGTGCATCATTTCATGTGTTGGTTGGCCATCTATAGATCTTCTTTGGGGGGGAAAAATCTATCCAGATCCAGTTACTGAAATTCAAAGACACATGTTCTGTCTCTTTCCACATTAGTATCCAAATACTTTATTCTAAGTCTATATTAGACAAATGATTTAAACTATTGGACTCATTAAACAGAGAATTAAAAGTAATTACTTGCTGAACTGATTTTTCACCAAATTGACTGACTCCAGCAGAAAATTCTGCAATGATGATTATGTTTAGTGTGATTTACATAATACAGATATTATGTGTTAAACTCCTGTTTACAAAATCATGATTATAAATAACACATAATCAAGATATACTGCAATCATTAAACAAAAATTCTTAATAAGAGGATGCATGTACTATTATTTACAAAGCAATAGAAATTGATAATGCAGCAGAATTACAAAGAATGTGATCTAATCTTTTTGATTATACCAAAAGTACTTCAGGATTTGCAATGATTCAAAGTCTTCAACATAAATATAAATTACAATATGATGATAAAACAAGAAAATGACAACTGTCTCCTGTTAATAAAATGACAGATAAACTAAGCTAATTTTCTATTTTCTCCAAATAGTGTCTAGTTAAATTCAAAGATCTCCACAATATATATTTTTAAAAAGTCTTCATTATGTGACTTAGAATCATTAGCTCTCACCACTTTCCCTCTCACTTTCCTTATAGAGTCAGCTTATGATGAACAGAGGTAAAGGGAAAATTTTGAACACCTGAACGCCTGGGAGATCAACTTGAAATTTGTTTCACAGCATAGTGTACCCAGATCTGTCACTTCCAGCTGTGCTCAAGGAGTGCTCCTTTTTTCCCCACCTGAAACTCTATAGTATCACCTCATAAGGTGGAAAACTGTAAATAATTCTTATATTTTGAGACTGTTAAAAATTAAATATAAGGGGAAGTCACCAAAAACTAAAATCTCCCAGATAAAGGTCTTTTCTGAAAAGATTGTTAATTCTTAAGCTATCTTTAATGCCTTAAAATGGTAAGACTAGGGGCGGCTGGGTGGCTCAGTCATTAAGCATCTGCCTTTTGCTCAGGTCATGATCACAGAGTCATGGGAAGGAGCCCTGTTCAGCAAGAGGCCTGCTTCTCCTTCTTTCACTGCCCCTGCTTGTGTTCCCTCTCTAGCTGTGTTTCTCTCTCTCAAATAAATAAATAAAAATATTAAATACATAAATAGAATGTTGAGACTATACTAAACATTATTTATGAACAGCTACAGAGTCCCAAAAGAACCTCAAGTCCTCATTGCCTTCATACTAAGAATATTAATCATATATATATATAATATATGAATTAATCATATATCATATATTATATATATATATATATATGAATATTAGTTCTTGGGACATTTAAGGCCACTTCTCCCAACATTTTTACCATTTAATATAACACCTGCAGTATACATAATCTGCATCCTCTGACGTAACATTTATAGCCATAGACATCAAAGGATTTGGTTAAATATTTAGCCAATGGCTTTCAATTTAATTATTTTCTTTATGGAGAAATGGGAGACAGTAAGTACTAAGTCTTTCAAACACATCACATTTTTCACCTATCCAGTAAAGATTGTATTGTGGGTTGGATTCCATCACTCTGAGGTTTTCTTGGTATTTCCCCCAAGCCTCTATATAAAAAATGGACTTCCAATTTTTACTATAAATAAACCACTGTACATGTATATATGGATCCAAATGAGAGATTGACTCAGTAAGTGATGAGTTTCATCACCGAATCCTACAGCTAGTTATTTCTTCCTTTTTGCCCAATTAAAATTTATAGTAAGTGATATGATACTAGCATACTTAAAAAAAACCTCATACAATGCCACTAATGAATTTAAAGTATAGAACTGATCATAGCAATTGTCTAAAACTAAAATCATATAGCAAAGCTAAACTGCCTTACAGAGGTAGTATTTTCTGCCTAGTTTATTGATACAAAATGTATCATTGTAACATTATTTCCAATTTTGAATTCAAATAGGTTATAGAAATAGTCATTTCTGGGTGCCTGGGTGGTTCAGTTGGTTAAGCAACTGCCTTCGGCTCAGGTTATGATCATGGATACCTGAGTCCCGCAAGGGGCTCCCTCCTCAGCAGGAAGCCTGGTTCTCCCTCTCTCACTTCCCTTGCTTGTGTTCCCTCTCTGGCTGTGTTTTTCTCTGTCAAATAAATATAATCTTAAAAAATAAAAGTACTTTGTTAAAAAAAAAGAAATAGTCATATGAGCAAAACCACATTTTTACAGATTTATTATATTAATATCAGCTATCCATATAGTACAAAGACTGCAAATTAATAAATGTGTCATAAATGTTTTATACTCATTCTGTTGAACAGTGTAGGGGGAAGACATATGCATTTAGCAAAGAATAGTTTGTTTTAAAACTACTAGAAGAAAATAAGACAGAAGAAATATTTTATTTATTACCTGGTTGCAAATTTCAGTGACCAAAAATCACAAGACATATATGAGTAACAAATTCATTTCAATGAGTAATTTAACTATTAATATATAATAAATTTGTAATAATGGAACAGCCATTAGTTATATACCCAAAAAGAGTCAGCAATGCATTTTCACTTTTCAGCTTTCTCCTTCATATTTATATAGAAAAAGGTTCTGTAATTAAATGTATTTTACAACTCAAATCTAACTTATTTCATAGTGACAGTACATGCTGTGGCTCCCAGAAAATCCAAAATTCTTTGTGTTCATCACATATGTTTTCTAATAAGACAGATATTGGTTTTGAACAATGTTAAAACAAGTTCCCTGTGTTTAGATATTGCTATCCAATTTGTTTTAGTGAATGTGTTGATTCTTGATCAATAGGAAATATTTAGATTAGGAACTTCTAATATGCCACATATTTGGGAGAATATCACTCCTTATCTATCATTACCAGGCATTTATATTTGTACAGATTATATTTTAATTATTAGTTTGTATAATTATTGAGTTTTTATTGACAATTTATAATTTTTAAAAAGTGTAAACACGTTGCATGTACATTTGCACAGTTTCACTCCCCAGTAAATCTGCTATAGTTCAGAAATGCTTTGACTGCTAACTTTTCTTAGTGCATTCAAAATTTTATTTTGCCCACACGTATTTTCTTTACTTAGATTTTTATAAACAAGTATGAAAAAAACAGGATGTATCAATTTCTTATTTGGAAAACTTTTATTATTTTAGTTTGTTTTGTTTTCATTTTATTTATTTCCAGTAATTTGTCCAAGCAATTTGACTTAAACTTGCAAAACTAAGTACAAATATCACTGCATCTGACCCTTGCATAGCCTTCTTTTCTAAATAGCAATGACTATTTTACAAGTTCCAACTTTCTCTAAATAGATATTTATCATCATTTTTCAAAAATGACCTAAGACATCCCATCTTAAAAGACACTACCAAAATATGGCTCTATATTCTGTATTCTTTCTATCATGGTAAGTAATACCTTTGTTGAAGCCAACACTAAACACCCCAAATTTAATTTATCTTACACATAGTATTATATTAACATTTTTTTCTAATATGCCTCCACTTTATTTATTTTACACAGAAACATTTCTTTCATTTTAAAGAGGATATTTAAAAAATTCAAAGTGGGATAACAAATCAAATCTTGACATTAATACTGCTAATGCACATTTCTTTGGTCACTGTCCTACAGTATCCATCAATTAGGAAAATCTATGGGTTTCACAAATAAATATAATGAAAAAAACAAAATACATTAAATACACATAATAAAGCAAGAAAAAAGTTATGTCAGAAACAGAAGATATAATACTACAACTGAATGGGATATTCAAAGTGAAATTTTTGATCAAGATAGTTTTTTTGAAATAAGAAAATAGTGATGAATAAAAGAAAGGATTATATTAAGTTTATAATTATTGGCTTGCATATTTTTTATAAGAAAATAATGTAGAACACAAAACTCGGGACACCTGGGTGGCTCAGTTGGTTGAGCTATTGCCTTCGGTTCAGGTCATGATCCCGGAGACCGGGGATCAGGTCCCGCATCGGGCTCCCTGCTTGGCAGGAAGCCTGCTTCTCCCTCTCTCACTCTCCCTGCTTGTGTTCCCTCTCTGGCTGTGTTTCTCTCTGTCAAATAAATAAAACCTTAAAAAACAAAACAAAACAAAACACAAAACTCAAAAACAGTGAGAAATGAGAAACAAAATAGAAAGATTCTAAACAAGAGATGAAACAAATGGAAGATAAATGCTTTCAAAATGCAATTTAGTAAAGCTACATTAATATTAAGAAAAACTTGAGTTTAAAGTTTGAAAGGATAAAATTTGTGAGAAAAAACTAAAAATGACTGGTAGTAGCTGAAGAAAGGCAATTCAAAGGTGAATAATTATACAGATTTCTGAGTTCTCTATCCTACCTCCTCCCCCTCACCAAAATTCACCTATAAGGAGTAAGTAATTGAATTGGTTTAAAACTTGTATAAAGAAATGTTTAACATATGGATATTTGGGGTTCTATAAATATTTGGGGAAAAGTGAAATCCATTCAAAGAATTTCAATTTTCATTCATGTATAAAAGGAAAAAGACATATTTTTAAGCAAGTAGATACTCAGAGAAGAGTTATCATAATTTGTCTTTACTGATAATAGTAGTAGTAATAATAATATTGGATCAGCTTCACCAACCCAAAACCCTTTTTTAATTCATTTAAATCTAGAGCAAATATACCAACACATAATGTAATTATAAGCTACCATAATATAAATATTATTAATATAATGAACAAAAACAGGGAGGAGAAATAGCAGAAAGAGTGGGAAAAAGAATATAGACTACCTTCTCTATCACAGATGAAATAAATCAACACTATATAAATATAATAAAGAATTGATTAGATTATTAAATGTAATATAAACATTAGATACAGGAATATAATATAAAAATCCAGATACAGGTTTTCTCCTTGGAGAAAAAAGACTTAAAATATGATGAGTGCAATCATAAATATTAAAAAAATGGAAATGAGAGCTCAAATGAATGATTATTTAAAGCTATCCATGCTATGCATCCCTGGCTAACTGAAAAGCTATGCAAACATAGAGAAGAAGTGAAGGATTCTGACTTTGAGTGAAAGCCACGTCAGTCTTGAGAACTGGCTGAACTTTGAGTACACTACTAAACCCAAATTTCAGTTCTTCCATAAAGGAAATAAAGAGTTACAAACTGGAAGAGCATATCTGTAAATCATACGCCTGATAAAGCAATATATATAAATCTCTTATAACTCAGTCATAAGTAAAGAGTAAGTAAAGTAAAATGAAGTAAAGTAAAATAAAAACCACAATATATATAAATCTCTGCTATACATATATAAAATATATAAATTTATCTGTAATATATAAAAATTTCTTAGAACATATATATAAATCTATGTTTTATACATTTATATATGAATATATGTTCATATAAATATATATGTTTATACAAATTTATATATAAATATGTTTATATTAATTTATATATAAATGTATATTTATATAGTTTATATATAAATATACATAAATATATATGTTTATATATGTTTATATATGAATATATAAATATATTTTTGTATAAATTCATATATCTATATAAATCTATAATATAATGTGTAGTTATTTATATAAATATATATATTTATCTGCAACATATAAAAATTTCTTAGAACACAATGATTAAGTAAAATAAAAAAGTTAAACAAGAAATGGGCAAAATGTCTGCTTTGAAATTTCCCTAATAAAATACGGATTTCTATTATGTACATGCAAGGTTGTTCTACATCTTTAGTTGCTCCAAAAATGTAAATTAACCCACATGCAATATCAGGAATATTCATTAGAATGGTGGTGGTAATCTAAAATACTGGCAATACCAACTATTTTCAGCAATTTGGTAGGTAGCAAAACCCAACAGAGAATTACTTAATTACATGAGAAATCAAAAGCTATGCCCATACAAAGACTTTCATGCATAAGTTATATAAGTATTACTCATAATACCCCTAAATCATTATATCCAATCCAAACTCACATTGACTAATTAGTGGATGAACACAAAGTCCTGTATACATATAATCATGTGCCACTCAGAAATAAGAAGAAATAAACCTACTGGGGCACCTGGGTGGCTTAATTGGTTAGACATCTGACTCTTGATCTCAGCTCAGGTCATGACTCCAGGTCACAAGATCAAGCCCCTCTCAGGCTCTCCACTAAGCAGGTAGTCTTCTTCCCTCCCTCTTTCTCCCTCTGCCCCCCGCCTTGTGCTCTCTCTCCCTCTCTAATAAATAACTAAAAAAAAGGAAGAAAGAAACTTATAAACACAGTCTGCAAAATGGATACATCTTAAAACATAATCCCAGGTGAAAGAAACCAGACCCAAAAGAATACACAATTTAGAATTCCATTTATAGGAATTTTTAGAAGTAAATCTATAGAGATTGGGGTTATCTAGGTCAAGAAAGAAAAGGGCATTGATTACAAAGGAGCCTAACATTCTGAGGAATGATTTTAAAGTTATAAAACTGGAATATACTTATGGATGCAAAATTATATAATTTATTAAAAATGACTGAATTGGATACTTATGAGTGATTTTTATATAAATGATGCTTAAAGCAAATACTATTGAAGGTCAGATTAACCTGAAGTTTAACTAGCTTTACCTTTTCAGTGTGAAATGTGAGAATTATTTTTCTATCAAACTATGGTCTTCTGAAGTATAGATGCTTCCTGAAACCCTTGCTATATTAGAGCTCAGTTCAATACCTGGTACACTATAGGCCATAATGAAAATGTGTTAAATTAGATAATTGAAGGAGAAATAATTAGCTAATGTATGAACAAGTTTGGAGATAGTGCTACTCATTTCTTTAAAATAAATTAGATAGGCCAGTGTAATAACTTTAAATGTCAGGTAGAATAGCATCCAGAAAGTGGAATAGTAATAGGTAAATTTTATAGATGCTAAATAAATATAGTTTATATGGAAAGCAGAGATTATTTCACAACTATATAAATTAGATCTACTTATAATCTGTATCACATGATGTAAATATGTATAATTCCATATAAACATTAGAAATGTGACTATTACTTGATAAAATGATTTAAGTTATGTAGTTACAAATCTGCAATTACTTTTTTTTTTACCCTCCACTTAAAATGTTGACCACAAAACAGTTATTTATCATCAACTGCTTTCATTAGGGTATATTGTCACTTAGGTATATTTGGTTTCCTCAATAAATTCAACTTATTTTTTAAATATTTATTTATTTAAAGTAGGTTCCACACCCAGCATGGAGCCTAATGCAGGGCTCAAATTCATAAACCCTGAGATCAAGACCTGAGCTGAGATCAAGTGATGAACACTTAACCAACTGAGCCTCCCAAGCATACCAAATTTATTTAAGAAAGCAAGAGAATGAGAAGAGAAAGATAATGAGAAAAAAAGAAGGAGAAAGAGAAGAAAGAGAAAGAGAAGAGAGAGAAAGCACACACAATGAGCAGGGGGAGGGGCAGAGGGAGAGGGAGAGAATCTCAAGCAGACTCCTGGCTCAGCCTGCAGCCCAATGTGGGACTTGATCCCACAACCTTGAGTTCACGACCCAGTGGAAATCAAGAGTCAGACACTTAACCAAGTGAACCACCCAGGTATCCCTCAAGTTGTGTTTTTATAGTCATGAAGTCAATATTTATATGAATTATACTATTAAAAAATAATTCCTTCTCCATGTTCCATGGACTATGTTTTCCAGCATGGGAGTTGACAGTTTGTTCTGATATTTTCTTTTATTAGATTCTCTATCAAAATGAGAAAAGAGGAAATAATTTTAAGGAATAAAATCTGAGAATATTTTGTTGCTGTTATTGACACTTAAAAATTGTATTTTTCTGACAAGCAATTTTTGCTAGATATTTTTAGTGATACAGTATAAATTACCTGATGGTTAGTGGTAATTGAACACGTCCAATGATCATTTTCTTTCAATGAATTACTACTAGAGATATTGGCAGTGGAAGCAATTTTGTGAAACCCTGACACACATATAGAATGTTTTCACTGCTACCTTTGTTGCATATGCTTTACATTATTTTTTTTTTGCTGTATCAAAGAACTTTAAACACTAAGATATAATAAAAACCAAAGAAATTGCCAACATTGTTACATGTTTAGATGTGAGGATAGTGAAGCTAAACTTTAAAAATTAAAATTAATGTCATAAAAGATTTAGAAAGCTTCTTGAATAATATTTTGTATTTCATACCCTAAATGAGAAAAGGTTAATCTGAGACACATATATATCTGGTGTCTAACAAAGATATTAAAACTAACAGTATTGCTTTACTTTATTAATCTTATACTCACTTTTGTTTGGGCACAATTTTTACTTTACAGTGATTTTTTTATTTGTTCCTTGGACATACGTAATTTAACACGTGTAAAAATTACCCTTAAAATATTACATTCCCAAATCAGGCATTTGTTTACAATCTTTAAAAAATATATTAAGATGGAATTATGTATAGAAAGTAGTTCAAGACAGCAAAGATTTAGCCTGGTTTACCTGAAATCAAAGGATATATATTCTCAGTATCACTTACTTATCAACAAACCAAATTATTTTGAGAAATTTCCATAGGGGAAAAAACCTGATGGCCGTATTTGACTGATGGAAACATAATAGTACAGTAAACTGCCCCCTAATGCACTATTTTGAAGTTATTTTTCTGATAAGAGATTTATTCTGGACTATGCAGAGATCAGATTATAGATTCAAGGTTTTTTTAGATAACAATTAGAATATTTGGGCCAAATGAAAAAATCCTACAATGTCAGCTGTGCTTCTGCTAGCAAGCAAAACCAGTGATGTATCAGCGCCTTAGCATAGCACCATATGTGAGTACTATGACAAGAAAATTAATGTAAAACAGGTAATAACTGGGAATCCTCAGAAGTGTAATCATTCTGTACTGATAGATACTGAATCACAGTAGCCAACAAACAGTATATTAAGAACCTGTACCAAGATTACCAGGTGTTTGAGAATTCTGCTACCAATAATCAGTGCAAAACTAAGAATCAACAGCATTTGAAGAAAAGGAGAAACTCCACAGAGGAACTTATAATTTCACTGAAACAGCTAAAAGATGTTTTTTAAAAGGCTGTTAAATAAGTCTGCACTGTTAAAGTGATAGGATTTGAAACTGTAACAGGAAGAGATAATAAATCAACATCAAGTTCTAAGTTTTAGTAGAGAAAACTAAAACCCTTAACTAGGAAATTCTTCCAAAATATGTGAGAGATAAAAATGTAGCATGGATAAAATGAAATATAAAGGCATGAAATATGGGCTAAATGTTTCAATATCTAATAGAGTAAATGTAAGGGAAGAAAATAGTTTAGAGATATTTGAAGAAATAATGTCAGAATTAAAGTCCTCAAACCTTAAGAATCCACTGAAAATTAGGACTAAAAGTCAAAAACAAAAATTAAAAAAAACAAAATGAGGAGAAAAAGGGAAAGAGCAAAGAATGGAAACAGTGAAATCTCTGCCCATCAAGTTTGATAAAAACATTCAAAGGAGATCTCAGAAGAAAAAAATGATTGTCTATAAAAAAAGATTGAAAGTATATTTCTCATTAGCTACATAGATATTGATAATAGTTGGACATTTTGGGTGCCTGAGTGGCTCAGTGGGTTAAAGCCTCTGCTTTCTGCTCAGGTCATGATCTCAGGGTCTTGGGATCCAGGCCAGCATTGGGCTCTCTGCTCAGCAGGGAGCCTGCTTCCTCCTCTCTCTCTGCCTACTTGTGATCTCTCTCTCTGTCAAATAAATAAACAAAATCTTTAAAAAAAAATAGTTCAACATCTTCAATTACTGAGGGAAAAATATAAAACTAAAATACAATTGCAAAATAATAATTAGCATTTAGGAACATTTATGAGTATCTAAGGATAGGTAGACTAAACTCAGTCACTTTCTAAAAGCACATTAAAGAATGTGTTTTAATTAAAATGAAAAATAATGTTAGAAGGTCACTTATGCTTACAGACAAGTATTAGATTTATTCTCTGTTCTGAACAACCACAACCCCAAAACATGACACAGCTATTATGAGATACTTAATAGAAGTTTAATAATCATTATGAGATGGGAGATCAAGTGAAAGGAATTTCACAGGCTTATTGTCTTGGTACCGGAGAGCTTCCTGCCCAAGTTGCCAGTAGAGAAAACAGAAGAACTCTTTTCTGATAAAAAGATAGAACTGAGTGTCTGGTAGTACTAGAGTGTCTGGAGTTCACAGGACAAAAGAACAGAGAGGGAAGAGCTTCAAAAAAAAGCAGGTTAGAGTCTGCCATTAACTACTAATCAAGAAACTACTCAAGGTAAGGGAAGAACCACCTTAAAAAATTAGTGTCTTTTATCACCACCAAGACTGGAAAAACTCTTAGCTCATGAGAGAATTAAAAGAGTACTTGGTAAGTACTTGTTTCAGTAGTGGGTCACAATTGCATTACATTGGGCACTGCTCTAGGTCTACTTAGCAAATTCCAGGAATGAGTACTGAAGGGATCAAACTTTACAAGTACCTGTATAGGGACAGAAAAGCTTAAAAGAAGTTATAGTTGTACAAAGATGTCCAAAACCCACCTAAGAAAATTCACACTGGATGGCATCCAATTCAACACTACCAGAAATCCAAAAAAGCAGAAAAACAACTTATAATAAGAGAATTATCTCAACTAAAACCAACCCAAATAGTGCAGATGCTTAATATTAGCAAGAAAGGACAGTAAAACAGCTTTTTAATTGACATTCTGTATGTAAAACGTTCAGTGCAAACTTGGAGTATATAAAAAAAAGATACAGAACAATCTTATAGAAATAAAAACTACAATTTCTGAGATTAAAAAATACATTGTATGGTATTAATGGCATAAGATATTGCAGATTTTTTAAAAAATATTTCATTTATTTATTTGACAGAAACACAGCTAAAGAGGGAACACAAGTGGCGGGAGTGAGAGAGGGAAAAGCAGGCTTCCTGCTGAGCAGGGAACCTGATGCAGGGCTCAACCCAGGGTCTCTGGGATCATGACCTAAGCCCAAAGCAGTTGCTTAACCAACTGAGCCACTCAGGGAGACTTTTTTTAAAGAGTTACTTTGAAAAGAAAGGAATAGAAAGCATCCAAATTAAATATAGAGAAAAAAAATAATTAAGAAAAGTCTATCATTAATCTGTGTGAACATTTAAATGGTCTAACATATATGTATATATGTTATATATGTATATATTAACTATATATAGTTATATTTAATCTCTCTATATATAGATTATATATAAATATATTTATAATATATATTATAACTATATATAATTAATCTCTCTCATAAATATATATTTATATATAATCTATATATAGATTAACTATATATAATCTCTCTATATATTATAACTATATATATATAGTTAATATCTATCTATCTATCTATCTATATATATATATATATATATATATAGTTAATCCTCAAAGGAGAGGAAGAGAGAAAAAGTATTTAAAAAATATTGGCCAAAATTTTCCAAATTTCATAAATATTATAAATTTGCAGTTCCAAAAAGCTTAATGAACCCCACACACTAAACAAGAAAAGAATTCTAAAAAAGCACAGCACAACATAATATAATTGTCCTAAATCAGTAAAAAGGAGAAAAACCTAAAAAGGATAGATTTTATAAACCAGAGGAACAAATATAAGGATAAGAACATATTTTCTTTTAGAAATCTCTCCCAAAAGTGAAGACAAAAATAAAAGATCTCTGGCAAAGAAATACTAATTTAATATTATGAGAATCATTTCATAAGAACTGTTAAAGAAAGTTCTTCAGTAATAAGCCAAAAGTATCAGATGGAAATACCATTTGTATATCAAACAAAAAACAAAGAGCACCAGAAACAATTTCTACAAAGAAAAATACATTTTCTCATTATTTAAATCTTTTAATATACAATGTACCTTTGAACAAATATTAACATTATTTATCAGGTTTATTATACCTGTGAAAATAAATGTTTGACAAGAGCATTAAGTTTTTTAAAAAATATTTTTTTTTATTTATTTGACAGAGAGAGAGAGATCACAAGCAAGCAGAGAGGCAGGCAGAGAGAGAGGAGGAAACAGGCTCCCTGCTGAGCAGAGAGCCAGATGTGGGCCTCAATACCAGGACCTTGAGAACATGACCTGAGCTGAAGGCAGAGGCTTAACTCACTGAGCCACCCAGGCATCCAAGAGCATTAACATTGATGGAAGAGAGAAAGTAAAGTTCGCATACTCTATCTGAAGTACTAGAATATTTTTAAAGATAGGAAATGATAAGTTAAAGATATACATAGTGAACAAAAAGGTGGCAAATATAATTATGTGTCATACTTACATAATTTATAAATTGTAGCTAATAAAACAAGAACTGGAGATGAAATGGAATAGTCTCAATTAATAAAAAGAAATTTTAAAAAAAGGAAGAAAAAAATTAAAAATCAAACAAACAAGATAATGCCAGTAAAGAGCAAATTTCAAGATGACAGGTCTAAATACAACCATAGCAACAATCGTATAACATTTAAATTATGGGATAAACAAGATTATCAGATGATAATACAAGGCAAGACCCAAATATATGCTGCTTCAAAGAAACATGATTTTATAATTATAGCATGAACTAGACATAAGTAAAAGGATGAAAAAGATTCTAGACTCACACTAAACAACATCAAGATGATGAAGTTGTATTAACATCACTTAAAGTGGAAGGTGATTTCATAACTTTAAGGTGTTTAATTATGAAAGGAATATTAGTCATAAAATCTGTATACATACACACAAAGCTTTAAAATATATAAAAAAACTGATAAACCTCAAAAGGAATACACATCATCACAATTATGATCAAAGATTCCAACATCCACCTCCAACAACTGATAGAAGAAACAAACTGAAAAGTCAAATATTTTAAAGATTTAAACAAAACTTGAAACCTAAAGTATTGAACTCAATATTAATATAATACGCCAAGCAGCAAAATGCATACTCTTTTCACATGTACAGGGAACATTTACCAAGACTGACTATATCCTGCATCATGGAACAAGTTTGAATGAATATGGCAGGCTTCAAGTGATACCTACTATGTTTTCTGACCACTGTGTAATTTAACTAAAAGTGATAAATCTACCTCCAATCATACTGACTAGGTAGAAAAGAGACATTACTGATGCCCAGATGTATTCACTGGGGAATTATACTAAAGCTTTAAGGAAGAAATAACATCATGCTCAAAATATTCTATGAAATTAAGGAGAAAGAAATAGTTCCCAATGAATTCTACTATCCTACTTAATTCCAATAAAATACTGTCAGAAAATTGCCAAGAAAAAACAAAACAAAACAAAACAAAACTAGCAAATGATGTCTCTCTTATACATAGATGTAAAAATTCTTAACAAATATTTAGCAAATATAATCCAACCACATATTAAACTAATAGTGTGTTTTAGCCTATGGAGTTCATCCCAGGAATACAATCTTGATGTAATATTAGAAAAAAAAATCAGTCAATGCTAAATTCTACACGACATCTGTGTTATCTTCAAAGAGTAAAATAAAAATTAAAGGAAGAACAAGAGAAATCTGTGTAAGGTCTGTAGCTTAAGAAATTGTTACATACCAAACATAATTTCTTCGTTTTTACAAATATACCATAGCTATATAAAATGTGAACACCAGGGATACTGGTGAGTGATGTTCCAGAACTCTGTTATCTCTGCAAAGTTTTTATATATTTTTTTTAATTTCAAAATAATTTATTTAAAATAAGTCAGTGGATTTTGGGGCAAGATGGCAGAGAAGTAGGAGAACCTGTTTCAAACAGTCCCATTAAGTGAGCTAAATATCTACCAGAACACACTGAATACCCATGAAATCAGCCAGAGATATAAGGCTACACCTTCTGTATCTGTACAAGGGCAGAAGAGCATCAGCAGAGAGGTAAGGCAGAGTGGGAGCACTAGGGCTGATTTTGGAGGATGAACAGAAGGCAGAGGGAGCCAGCAGAAGAGACCCATTGGAAAGCGATATGCCAATATGAAAGTGCCCTGTTCTTGGGGACCAGCATGAACTTGCAATCTGATTAAAAGCACTCAAAAACAAAGGGTCTTAAGGGGCAACTGGGGGAATCTGATGGCCACTGGCAGGGACATAAACTGCAGTCCCAGGATGGCAGCAGATGGCACTGCCTGGCAATGGGCAATATTAACAGAATACATTTAGGGGGAAATAAAAAACTTATGATCACTTAAGTTTTTTTAAAAAAACCTTACAAAATCCCTTATAAAATCTCTCAGCAAACTTGGCATAGATGTGAACTTTCCTAAGCTAATACAGAGCATCTACGAAAAATCTTCCACTTTTCAACAAATGGTGTTGGGACAAATTGATATCCACATTAAAAATTCTAGATACAGACTGTATACTCTTCACAAACATTAACTAAAAATGGATCACAGACCTAAATATAAAACACTAACTATAATACTCCTAGAAGGTCATAAAGCCTAGAGGATTTGGGGTCTGGCAATTACCTTTTAGATACAAACCAAAGGCACAATACATGACATAATGATAAACTGGATTTAATTAAAATTAAAAATCTCTGTTCTGCAAAAAACAAACAAACAAAAACAAAAACAAAAACAAAACAGTGTCAAAAGAATGCAAAGACAAGTCACAGCCTGGGAGAAAATATTTGGAAAAGACAGATTCAATAAAGTCTAAAATATGCACCAAACACTTAAAACTCAGCAATAAGTGAACAAGCAACCCAATTAAAAAAACAATCCCCGAATCTTAACACCTCACCAAAGAAGATATACAGATGGCAGATAAGTATATATATAAAGTTCCACATCACATGTCATCAAGAAAATGCAAATTAAAACAATGAGAGACCACCGTACACCTATTATAATGATCAAATCTGGAACATTTACACCAAATTCTGGTGAGTATGGGGAAAAACAAAAATTGTTATTCATTGCTGAAGGGAGTGCAGAATGATACAGCCACTTTGTTAGATGGGCTGGTGTTTTATTTTTTAAAAAATGAAATATAATCTTACAGTACAATCCAGCAATTTTGTTGTTTGGTATTTTCCCAAAGGAGTTGAAAACTTATGTCCACACAAACCTGCACACAAATGCTTATGGTAGCTTTACTCACAATTTCCTAATCTTTTTTTGTTTGTTTGTTTCTTTTCTTTTCTTTTCTTTTCTTTTCTTTTCTTTTCTTTTCTTTTCTTTTCTTTTCTTTCAATTGTAATTACAATCTGTAGTTATTTTTTGCAAATGGTGAGTGAAATTAGGTGAATGAAATTAGGTGAGTGGAATCACCAAACTTTGTAAGCTGGTCTAAATGCCAATTTAGTAATAGAAAAGTCCAAATTTGAACCCAGGTCAACCAGAATGGAGAAAGCAAATCCCTTTTCACACAATTATTAGCACTTCTGATTAATAGCTATATATTCTTAGAAAAAGGAAACTTTGTTACCTTAAGTCCAGATTAGCATCAGAAATCTGTTCTCTACTATAATGTTCAGTTAGCCACTGTATAGTACCTAATTAGTTTTGATGTAGTGTTCAATGATTCTTTAGTTCAGTATAACACCCTGTGCTTACCACAGCAGGTGCCTTCCTCAATACCCATCACCCTGTTACCCCCTCCTCCAGATCTGAAACCCCCAGATTGTTTCTTGGGGTCCACAGTCTCCCATGGTTCATCTCCCTCTTTGATTTCTCCCCCTTTTGATTTCCCTCCTTTTCCCAATGGTCCTTCATGCTGCTGCTTACGTTCCACATATGAGTGAAACCATATAATTGTCTTTGCTTGGCTTACTTCACTTAACATGATCTCCAGTTCCGTCCATGTTGATGCAAATGGTTGGTATTCATCATTTCTGATGGCTGACTAATATTTCATTGTGTATATGTACCACAGCTTCTTTATCCATTCATCTCTTGAAGGGCAACTTGGCTCCTTCCACTTGTGAACATTGGGGTTCACGTGCCCCTTCTTTTCACTATGTGTATATATTTGGAGTAAATACCCAGTAGGGCAATTTCTGGGTCATAGTGTAAATATACTCTTAACATCTTGAGAAAACATACTGTTGTCCAGAGTGGCTGTACCAGCTTGCATTCCCACCAAGAGTGTAAAAAGATTCCCCTTTCTCCACATCCTTGCAACATCTGTTGTTTCCTGTCTTGTTAATTTTTGCCATTGTAACTCGTGTAAGGTGATAGTGCATTGTGGTTTTGATTTGTATTTTCCTGATGGCTAGTAATGTAGAGCATGTTTTCATATGTCTATCAGCCATTTTCATGTCTTTTTTGGAGGAGTGTCTGTTCATGTCTTCTGCCCATTTTAACTGGGTTATTAGTTTTTTGAGTGTTGAGTTTGAGAAGTTATTTATAGATCTTGGATATCTGCCTTTTATCTGTAATGTCATTTGCAAATATCTTCTTCCATTCAACAGGCTACCTCTTAGTTTCATTAACTGTTTCCTTTGCTGTGCAGAAGTTTTTATCTTGATGAAGTCCCAAAAGTTTATTTTTGCTTTCCTTGCCTTTGGAGACATGCTTTGAAAGAAGTTGCTGTGACCAATGTTGAAGAGGTTATTGCCTATGTTCTCCTCTAGGAATTTGATAGGTTCCTGTCTCATATTGAAGTCTTTCATCAATTTTGAATTTATCTTTCTGCATGGTGTAAGGGAATGGTCCAGTTTCATTCTTCTATATGTAACTAATCCAATTTTCCCAGTACCACTTATTGAAAAGACTGTTTTTTTTCTACTGGATATTTTTTCCTGATTTGTCAAAGATTAGTTGGCCATAGAGTTGAGGATCCATTTCTGGAGTCTCTATTATGTCCCATTGCTCTATATGTCTGTTTTTGCGCTGATATCATGCCATCTTGGTGATCACAACTTTGTAATATAGCTTGAACTCGGGCAACATGATGCCCCCAGCTTTATTTTTCTTTTTCATCATTCCCTTGGTGATTCAGGGTCTCTTCTGATTCCATACAAATTTTGGGATTTTTTGCTCCAGCTCTTTGGAAAATGATATTTTAATAGGGATAGCATTGAAAGTGTAAATTACTCTGGGCAGGAGAGACATTTTAATAAAATTTATTCTTCCAATCCATGAGCATGGAATATTTTTTCCATCTTTTTGCATTTCCCTCAATTTCTTTCTAAAGTATTCTTCAGTTTCTAGTGTATAAACCATTTTCTCTTTTAGGTTTACCTAGATATCTTATGGTTTTGTTGCTATTGTGAATGGAATTGATTCCTTAACTTCTCTTTCTACAGTTACATTGTTAGTGTATAGGAAAGCAACTGATTTCTGTGCATTGATTTTATATCCTGTCACATTGCTGATTTGCTGTATGTGTTCTAGTAATTTGGGGGTGGAGTCTTTCGGTTTTCCACATAAACTATCATGTCATCTATGAAGAGGGAGAATTTGACTTCTTTGCACAATTTCACAAACTTTGAAGCAACCAAGATATTCTTCAGTAGGTGGATGAATAGATGAACTGTACTACATCCAGAAAATGGAATATTATTGAGCAAAATAAATGAGCTATCAAGCTATGAAAAGACATGAAGGAAATTTAAATGCATATCACCAAGTGAAAGAACCCAATATGAAAAGGCTAAATACAGTATGATTTAATTATATGACACTGTAGAATGGGCAAAACTATGGAAGTGGTAAAAAGTTAATGGTTTTCAGGGGTTAGTGATGAGAAAGAGATGAATAGGTGGCACACAGAAAGTTCTTAGGGCAGTGAAACTACTCAATATGATCCTAGAATGATGGCTACATGTGATTATATATTTATCCAAATTCATAAAATGTAAAATACCAAGAGTGAATTCTAATGTGAACTATGGACTTTTGGTGATAATAATGTGTCAGAGTAGATGTAACATTCCATCAATTGTAACAGATGTACTACTCTGGTGGGGTTAATGTGATGGTGGAGATTATGCATGTGTAGGGTCAGAAAGTATATAAGAAGTCTCTGTAACTTCCACTTAATTTTTTATGAGCTTAAAACTTCTCTAAGAATACAATATATGAAAATTAGAATAGATTTTAAAAGTTCTCACTGCAAGAAAAAATTTTATAATTTTGGTGACAGATATAACTGGACATAATTAAACTTGTTATCATTTAGCAATATATACAAATACCTGTTATGCTGTACACCTGAAACTCATGTTTTATATCAATTATACCTCAATAGAAATATGGAAAACATATATCAAAATATATAACCCAAAGGCAACAGCAAAAATCTTCCATTAACATCACATTTAATGGTGAAAGACTGAATTGTTCTCACCTAAGACCACAAACAAGGATATCTATTTTCACTACTTTTACTCAACAATGCCTTGGAAGTCTAGCCAATATAATAATGAATAAGAAGATATACAATTTTTTAAAAAATATTTATTTATTTTAGGGAGGGGAGGAGAAGAAAATGGAGAGGAAAAGAGAATCTCAAACAGACTCCCCACTGACTGCAGAGCTTGCCACAGGGCTTGACCTTAGGACGGACCCTGAGATCATGACCTGACCTGATATCAACAGTCAAATGCTTAACTGACTGGGCCACCAAGGCACCCCAAAAAGATATACAAATTTTAAAGGGCAAATTAAGTATGTTTTTTTTTTGTTAGACATTTTTATAAAAGAAAGCTACTAAAAATTATAAATGAGTTTAGCAGGGTAGCAAGAAAGTTACTAAAAATTATAAATGAGTTTAGCAGGGTTTCACAATGCAAGATCAAGTTACAAAAATCAACAATATTTCAATTATTAATAATTTGATTTAAAAATTTAAAAAATATAACATCTATAATAGCATAAAAATTATGATGTACATAGGGATAAATCTGATAAATTATATGAAAGACTTTTGTCCTGAAAATTACTAAACACTGATAAGAGAAAATAAATATTACCTCAATAAGTGGGCAGTTTTTTTTCTTGTTTTTCTGGGTTGTAAAAGTAAAACCTTCTGGTGTGAATTTTCCTAAAACTGGCTTTTATCTTATTTTTTTTAAAGATTTTATTTATTTGACAGAGAGAAACATAGCTAGAGAGGGAACACAAGCAGGGGGAGTGAGAGAGGGAGAAGCAGGCCTCCCGCCGAGCAGGCAGCCCAATGTGGGACTCCATCCCAGGTCTCCGGGATCATGACCTGAGCTGAAGGCAGTCGCTTAACCAACTGAGCCACCCAGGCGCCCCTTATCTTATTTTTTTAATTTACTTTTAAATTTAGCATATTCTAATTCAGTTTTTTTTTTTCTTTTTGGAAACTAAAAAAAATAATTCTAAAATTCATCTGAAAATTCAAAGGATGTACCATAATCAATATTTAAAAAGATAAACAAATTTGGAGGACCTGTATGTCTTGACTTCAAGATTAACTTTAAGGCTATATAGATCAAAATAATTATTGAGTCAGGATAAATAAATATGTCAGTTGAACAGAAGAGAGTGCAGAAAGACAAGACATATATGGACAGTTGTTTTTCAAAAGAGGTGCAAGGTAAATTTGGTGGAAAAAAACGATATTTTTCATAATTTAAATGTCTATAGACAAGAAAGTAATGCCAGTCAACTCATGATACACAAAAATTAACTTAAAATGTTTATTAATTTAGATGTAAAATTTAAAATATAAATCTATAATAGATTATGAAGAACGTTATTTTTTATTTTGCTTTAGGAAAAACATCTTAGATGTAAATTTATAAAGGAAATACAAAAGAAAAATGTTATAAATTTAACTTTGTCCAAATTAAAAGTATCTGCTCTTTAAGACATAATTAAGAGAATGAAAGGGTACGCCTTTATTAAACACATGTAGTTCACATTTTTCACACAGGACTTATATACAGAGTATATAAAGAACCCATAACACTTAACAACAAAATAGAAAACATAATAAAGAGCCAGTAAAGATATTAAAATTTTATTTTATTTTATTTTTAAAGATTTTACTTATTTGACAGTGAGAAACACAGCTAGAGAGGGAATACAAGCAAGGGGAGTGAGAAAAGCAGAAGCAGGCTTCCCGCTGAGCAGGGAGCCTGATGTGGGGCTTGATCCTGGGTCTCCAAGATCATGACCTGAGCAGAAGGCAGTCGCCCAACCAACTGAGCCACCCAGGAGACCCTATATATTAAAATTTTAAACAGACACTTCATTAAAGCAGATGCATGCAAGGCAATCAAGTGCATAAAATATGTTCAACATATTGATAATATATTGCAAAACATACCTATTAAAATGTCTCAAATAAAAACCACATTGTAAGTTTAGACATTAGAATATCTAAAATAAGAGGAATAAAAGATTGGCTACTTCATGTATTGGCCAGGATGTTAAACAACTTGAACTCTCATGTCTTGCTAGCGGAAATGCAACATGATACAAATATTTTAGAATCAGTCAGTTACTTTAAAATTTAAGCATGTGATCCAGTCATTCCATTCACAAGGAAAGGAAAACAAATATCCTCACAGAATATTGTGCATGTACATGTGATAAAATTTAATTTGTAGTGGCCCAAAACTTGAAAGGACCCAATGTCATCAACAGATAAATAGATATAGAAATTTTGATATACCAGCAATTAAAAATGAACTCTTAATATGTATAGCATGGATGTCAAATTATGCTTATTTAAAGCACTTAAAAAAAGAAAGCATTTCAAGAAACTACAGAAAACAACGTGGTGGAATGTAGACAGATTTTTTTTACATACTTCGGAGGCACTTAGGCTATAAAAATACAACTATTTTTATAATTGTCTAATCTACAATAATATAGCTAAGAGAAAAAAAGAATATTTTTAACCTTTGTTTTAAGAAGCAGTGACACTTTTTAAAAAAATCTATTAAGGTATTATGCCTAGAAGTCTTTGACATTCTTTCCTTACATCAAGAACATAAGGCTACATAAAAGTTCTTTATCATATTTGTAACCTACTCTAAAATGGTTCATTCATTTTATGCTCCAGGAATTCACTCTTTGAGTCTGTATTATGATATAGTGTTTATAAATATTGCTTAAAAGCTTTATATTACTTTCAAAAAATTTCATATTGAGTTGCATATATGGATTATTATGTGTATGTGTGTATATGTATATTTTGGACTTTGAATAGCTGAAGCTAAGACAATTCTATATCTTCATCAGATCATTCTATGTCTTAACAAAGCAGAAGATTAAGCCCACATTCCCTAGTTTTTCTCATTTAGGTAGGTCCAGGTGACTAGTTATAGCTAATGAAACTTTTTTTTTTTTTTTTTTTAAGAGAGGGAGAAAGAACATGTGAGTGGAGGTTGAGGGGATGGAGGAACAAAGGGAGAGAGGAAATCTTAAGCAATCCCCATGCTCAGAGCAGAGCTCAATCACAGGACCAGGAGATCATGACCCCGAGATGAAATCCAGAGTCTGATGCTCAACCGACTAAGCCATCCACATACCCTTAGCCAATGAAACATTTAAAAGTGATGTAACATACTTCCTAAACTGTTCCCTACCCCCGGTCAAATCTCCCATGTGCAATTTTTCCCCTTTTTTGTGAAGACCTTCACCATAAAAGACCTTCACCATTAATCACCATAAAAATAAGTAATCAGTCATGATAGATTGTACTGGTATTTCTGAATCACTTCTTATATAAATTCTGCCTATAAGAAATATCTGCAGTGGATTTTTCATAAACTAAAGAACTAAACTGTTCTTGTGTTAATACATTGGGATTTTGTTGTGTCTTATTAAAGCAGGAAGAATTTTTTACTCAGATTATTGTAGTATTTATCCTAATTTTTTTTAGATATCTTGAAACAATCTCTGCTTCTCCCCATAATTCTGTAAAGGATAGCTGCCTATGAAAACATTTTAATTTTGAAAATAATTTTTTATATAACCTTTTTAAGTGATAATAAAGGAAGCATAAAAGAAAAATTAAGTGATATGCCCTGAGAGTGAATAGCATGTTTTCATATTCTATTTGAGGGAGGTTTTAGAAAAAGTTAAAAAGCTATAGCAAACTTTATAATATACCAGGAGAGAAAACTAAAGTGAGGAAGTATACCCACAAAGTGCAGTAAATTTGTAAATGATGGAATTTTTACTTTGCTATTTGCCTTTAATTGACTTCCTTGAGGAAAATGGTGGCTAACAAATTATGAGTTATTATATCTAACTTAATAATTGAAAAGAGGCACAGGACAATTAAAAATGGTTGCATTAAAATGGTTGCATTAATATTTAATAAACTGTTTATGCACTGATTGATAATTATTTGGAAAATCCAAATCTATTTGTTCTGCAGTGCTCCAAATAAGTGTCTAGATGATAAATAACATGAAATCAGCATTATTTCTTACTCTTAAAGCTATTTGTAACCCAACTGTCTATCAACTTTAGGGTGCCAATTCCTTCATTCCCTTGGCATGAATTTTACTGTTGATTTTACTGTAATAACAATATTTTTAAGGAAGTAAGCAAAATGAAAGGGTATGACCTATTTTTTTCTGATACCTTTTTAG
Organism: Spilogale gracilis; assembly: GCA_004023965.1. NCBI lineage: Eukaryota > Metazoa > Chordata > Mammalia > Carnivora > Mephitidae > Spilogale > Spilogale gracilis. The sequence continues at coordinate 82,712 of PITA01003411.1, forward strand.
AGTGTGTTCTTGGTTTGAAAAAGTTTTTAAGAGAATAATAATTTAATCAGAGGGAAAACAAAACAAATGTAAATGTGCTACTTATAAGTATTAAATGCATTTTTTAAAAAATTATTTGAGAGCAAGCAAGCAAACAAGTAGGGAGTAGGGGGAAAGGCAGCAAGAGAGTAGCAGACTCCCCACAGAACAGGGCTAGATCTCAGGACTCTTGAGATTACAACCTGAGCAGAAACCAAGTGTCAGATACTTAACCAACTGAGCCATCCAGGCACCCCTATTAAATGCATTTTTAAAATAGAATACATGTTAAATAATTCCAGTATTAGTAAAAACTGACTTTTAACTAATTGACTTAAGGTGTCTGCAGAGTAGAAGTTGGATAATATTACAACATACAGTGTTGTGAAACAGTTTCCATCTAAAATAGAACTGGAAAATATAAAATGGAAAATTTCATGCATGTGCCCTCAAGAAAACAAAGCTTACGGACCAAGACACTGACTTTCCATAAATGCTTGATTTACAGAAAGTAGATAATATTGGAATTTTCTTAAAGGATAGGGAAGTAATCAGAGGTTGCCTTACATCAACCTTGGGAAGTTTTTCATACCATTTCCAGAAGCATGAACAAGGAATTACCCAGGTCAGGTTAACCTTGCAAAATGAGCCAGAGCTCCCTTTGTATGACTGGACTGGTTTTGTCTGAGCAGGCAATTTTCAAAACGGTTTTCCACTTGTTTTGATTTTAACAGTCTATCTGAACTCTTCTCTCTTTACATTCCCTGTCCATAAGTGTAAACTACCCCAAACCCTCAGCAGATTTGCCTATAGCTTGCTATAGTTTGTGTGTCTGGAATTGCAATTTCTCTGCTATTCAGTATAAATTCATTTTTTTAATGGTTTTGAGCTTGCCTCTTTAGTTAGGTTAACAATGTCAATATATCTAAAATAAAAACTACAATATTCATATTCCAAATTAGAAAACATAAGCCTGTGACTTGAATTATTAGTCTTAAGTCTAAAGTTAAATATTTATTATTTTTAAGAAAAGCTAATCTTATTGCATTTTTAAAAAAGGAAATACTGACCAAAAAACCTGATTACTAAATGATATCTTGTAATTCTTAATTTACTCTAAACATCAGCAAATACTGGATGTGTCACCACTCAGCTAAGAATAATCTATTCACTGTTTCTAAGTAAAACTTTTTTTGTAAAGTAGCAAACAGGATTGTGTGTCAGGAGGAACCTCAGTTACTAGTCATCTAAACTGTGCTTGGTACAACATATCAAGGAATCCAAATTGTAGTGCAACTTGTAAGGCTGGTCTCTCCTGATCCTTATCAGCAGAGTCATATACTTAACTTATTCTTGACTCAGTTGATAATTAATAATAATATATTTGAAAGATAATATTCATGGAGCACTGGTGTTATACATAAACAATGAATCTTGGAACACTACATCAAAGACCAATGATATGCTGTATAATGACTAATAATAATGATAAAAAAAGAAAGATAATAAACAGGAAAATTGGTTTTAGTTTTCCTTCCAATCATTTCTGGAATACCTGTAATAAATGGCCATAAATTCCCACATGCACATGCTATTTTCAGAACTGAGTTTAATCTTTCTCCCACCGTGAAATCCCATTGCAGAGGGTCCTGTACCTAGTGGCATGATGACCTGGAAGAAGTTTCCCTTACCATCTTTTTTTTTTTTTTCTGAACCCATTTCTGGAATACCTGTAATAAATAACTGATACTAAAGTTTCAGAAGTTGAATGCCAATTAATAGAGTTAGAAAGTAGCTATTATCCAAGAATTTTCATTTATAATATAACATAATTTATATTTTTCAAGGCATGAAATCACAATGTCAGAAGATAGAACAAAGTAATCATCTTCAAAAGGAAAATCATGTATTACAACAGTTATAAAAAATCCTTTTTTAAAATACACATTTTGCAAAATTCTTTGTGCATGCAAATGTAAATACTGTATATTTTTCATACAGACTCTGAATTCCAAATTGTTAAAGAAAAAATATTCAATAACATTTGTTTAAGATGGTAAGGGAGGGGCACCTGGGTGGCTCAGTCGTTTAAGCATCTGCCTTCAGCTTGGGTCACGATCCCAGAGGTCCGGGTTGGAGCCCCACGTCAGACTCCCTGCTTGGCGGGAAGCCTGCTTTTCCCTCTCTCACTGCCTCTGCTTGTGTTCCCTCTCTAGCTATATTTCTCTCTGTCGAATAAATAAAATCTTAAAAAAAAAAAAAAAAGATGGTAAGGGAAACTTCTTCCAGGTCATCATGCCACTAGGTACAGGACCCTCTGCAATGGGATTTCACGGTGGGAGAAAGATTAAACTCAGTTCTGAAAATAGCATGTGCATGTGGGAATTTATGGCCAAAGACCAAAGTGGAGGTCTGTGGATGGAAAATTAGGGGAAAACATCAGGAGTGAAGGGGATTGTGGCTAAACCAACTTAACATGATTCTTGCTGAAGAAAGGCCAGGTGACAAGACATCACCTGAAGGATGGAGGAGGATAAGAATCTTATATCAAATGTGATCAGATGTCAAGGGTAGGTACCTGTAGTTAAACTGATTTAGTAGAGTTCTTGCTAAAATTTGATTTTATAAGAAGAGCCTAGTGGGAAGATTCAGGAGACTAAGTTAGGTAAGACAAACAATCTTTGACAAAGTGAACAATCATATTTTAGCTTGAAATATAATTTTTTGATCTCTGACCTGTTCAACTGATGAGATATTTATATCAAATATAATTATTTTTTTTAATTTTTTTAAATTTATTTGCGAGAGAGAGAGAACATGAGAGGGAAGAAGGTCAGAAAGTGAAGTAGGCTCCGGCTCCCTGTGGAGCTGGGAGCCCAACATGGGTCTCGATCCCCAGACTCCAGGATCATAACCTGAGCCAAAGGCAATGGTTCAACCAACTGAGTCACTGAGATGCCCTATCAAATATAATTCTAAGATTAATTACAAGGGTTTAGAAATTTAATTGGATATGAAGATGTATTAATCACTGCACTAGATAAGTTAATATTTACTAATGAATGAGTTAAAAATTACTAGGGAAAATAGATGAGAATAAAAAGATAAGGCTAGAAATGGTAGAGTCAAAGTGTGGTCAGAGAGGTAAGGAGTGGTTATGATATTTGGGAGAGGTTATTTATATTCTGTGGTGGGCAGCATATGTGTGGAGAGTAAAAATCTTATTTGTAGGCCAAATAGAAATCACAAAGAAGCAGTAAGCAATAATGCAAAATCAATAGTTAAAGGAAGAAAAAAAGTAAGTCCCTAGAGAATAGAGAGAAAAAACAATACACTTTTAGCATAGATTTGGGAGGCAGATGAGAAGAGAAAATGAAGATGGAAAATGTCTATTACTTTCAAATTTCAATCAGTTGAGGAAGGAAATAGGACCACGAATAGAGTGTGAAGCCCATGTAAGGATGGTGAAACACAATACCAAATCTGTTCAGCAAAATTAGAAACTAGAAACCTGGTGATTTTTTTTTTTTCTGTTAAGTTTCTAAAACTAAAATGGTTTCTGAGTATAAAACCTTTAACCCTCTCTAATAAAGGTCGTTATTTTGAAAAAAAAAATATACATATCTACAAAATTAGCCTCGAGTGTTATCTGAAGGCAGGTAGCTTACAATTACAACAGATAGGGGAGGTAACAACCAAAGTGTCCCTTGAAGTATACTGACACAGACCTACTAATCATGTAGTTGCTCAGAAACAAAGGTTGCATTTTTAAGCCATACATGTTTAAGAAAGTGAAATAAATAAATTGAATAATTTATAAATTTTAATTAAAACAGGTGACTTTGCTACCAAATGGGCAGGAAAAACATAAGACAGGATTGTTTAATATTCTAAATTATTTTAATTTTTTTTATATCCCCACATTTTAACTTTCTACAATGTTTTTGAAGCCATTTTTATTTGGCGTCAATATTGCCTAGCCATATTTTTTGTTATATAAGAATCAATTGTAAATTATGGAATATTTGCATATTCTGCCAAGAGAATAGTTTGATTAAAAAATAAACAATTCCATTTCAAAATAAATGATTCATGTTAAGTTTGAAAGACCTTTTGAACTCTGCTAGAATTTTATTAAATGTGTTTGTTTAAACCAAACACTTGGATAACAAAAACACTTCTTTAAATAAGTCATTATCCATAATTCAAAAATAAGATTCAAGTCTAATTGATTTTAGTTTATTTTATAAATATCATAACTATGTTACCATCAGAACAAGTACTTAAATGCTCTGTGATGAAATATTTTAATAAATATGCACAGAGTTAATTTTATTTAGCTTAGAATGAAAGACAATAAAATAACATTGAAAAATGGGTCTCCTGCTTCAATGCACTCCAGTTTACTGAAATAGTAAAAATATTTTACCAAACTACCCCTCCATCCCATTTTCCTGCTAAGTATAAATAGAATATATGTGTAGAATGTCTCATTTCATTTGTTATATAATTTATTTTCTTTATAAATATATGTAGGGCATCTGTATTCATATCTCTATCTTTAAATAAAATAAGGTTGCTTGGCATGGAATCAGAAAGTAGAACAAGCTAAAGTACAATATAAGAAAGTAATGCAGACAAAGAGATATCATAGGAGAGCAAGACTCTAAATAATGAGAAAGAAAGATGTTTGTAAACTATGTACCTTTGAAGTATACATAAATGTAAGTTTTATAAATCTAGTGAAAGGAAAAACTGATAATGCACACAATTTCTAAAATCTAAGTTATTTTTTCACTCTGATGAAGCATAATTTCCTGATAATGTCTGAAAAAAAAGTGAAATGAACCATAGAAACGGTACTATGCAAATTATCAAACACAGGCTCAGATACCCATGTATTTAATAGATTAAAAAAAATTAATTTCATGTATCAGAGGCTTTTTAGATGACCAAAAGAGATCCCCTGCCACTGAAACAGTTGCCTCAAGTCAAAGAGAGTTATCATTTCTGAAAAGCAACTGATAGACACAATAATGAAGAAACTGGGGAGAGTTACTTTTGAAATTTAGTGGGAAGAACCATGACTACTGAACATCCCATAGCATTAGATCAGTCCTTCTCAATGGAGAATTGCCCCACTCAAATTGTCAATACTGCCTTGGTAAGACACTTCACCTCTAAACTCTTCCTTGACCATTCATTCATCTTTGGACTTTGAACAACAATTAAACCATAGTTTCCACATTTACAGATTTAAAAGTGTTATGCCTGCCTCTTTTACAGTGTTGATGTACCATTATATTAAAAAATATATAAAATATGAAATCCTATGAAACTATTCCCAATTTTAAGTCATATTCTATTATTAAGCAGAATCAAAAGTAACTTAGGTCACTTAAATCTCTTTCAAAGCATACCTTTAGTAGCAAAACTATCATTGCAAATTAATTTGAAAAGTCCAATGGAGATTAGTAACTTTAAAGATAGATTAGCTTGTGTAATAGAGGGAATCTACTTGCTTCTTTTCTATATATTTAAATATCTCATTCACTTTATTTGTTTGTTTATTTATTTAAAAGTTTTATTTATTTGACAGGGAGAAACACAGCCAGAGAGAGAACACAAGCAGGGGGAGTGAGCAGGCTTCCTGCCGAGCAGGGAGCCCGATGTGGGACTCGATCCCAGGTCTCCATGATCATGACCTGAGCTGAAGGCAGTCACTTAACCAACTGAGCCACCTAGGCGTCCCTCATTTACTTTTAAATCCATAGCAAAGAATCACTTATTTAAAATAACTTCTGGTTTGGGGATTAAAATGCTGTCAAGATAAAAAAAAAATTTATATCTCAAACCTATTGGAAAATTGTCTAAGACTGACCTAAAAATTTGAAAAGGAAAAGAAATCATGAAAAGCTGTGAAATAAAACTTTTTTCTAGGGCGCCTGGGTGGTTCAGAGGGTTAAGCCTCTGCCTTCAGCTCAGGTCATGATCTCAGGGTCCTGGGATCAAGCCCCACATCAGGCTCTCTGCTCGTCAGGGAGTCTGCTTCCCCTCTCTCTCTGCCTGCCTCTCTGTCTACCTGTGATCTCTCTCTCTGTCAAATAAGTAAATAAAATCTTTAAAAAATAACTTTTTTCCAAAAGACTGCTAAAATATGATATTATCTATTATTTTTAAAAACTGTACTATTTGAAAACAAAAACAAAAAAACCTCAAAACTCTCCTGTTTAAAGCAGCCTAAATGAAGATTCAAGATGTCTGCCTCTGCATTAAAAGCATCGTGAAAAAATAATTTGAGATCACTAAGGCCCTCTTACCCTAACTTTCATAATTAATTCTAAACTTCTTTTTTTTTTTAAAGATTTTATTTATTTGACAGAGAGAAACACAGCTAGAGAGGGAACACAACTAGGGGGAGTGAGAGAGGGAGAAGCAGGCTTCCCGCGGAGCAGGAAGCCCGATGTGGGACTCGATCCCGGATCTCCCAGTTGGTTAAGCGACTAATTCTAAACTTCTATTTGCAGACTTCATGAGGTGACATTCTATCTCACTTGGATAGACATGTGACCTTGCCCTTAGCTTAAGACAGTGAAGCACGATGTTGTTCAGATTTAGTAATAAAAAAGGGTGTGCCTACTTAGTGTTAGTAACGGATCTGAAGAGAAAAATAGACAGCATTAAAATAAAACGTAGAGGACTTCATTACCTCATTGTCCACAATGGATAGATCATCCAGACAGAAAAGCCATAAGGAAATAATAGACTTAAACTAGGTTAGACCAGATAGCCCTAAAACACACATGCAACATATTCCATCCAACAGCAGCAGACTGCTCATTCTTCTCAAGCACACATGACACATTCTACGGATATATCATATGTGAGGCCACAAAACAAGCCTTAGTAGGTTTTTTTTTTTTCTTTTTCAAGATTTTATTTATTTGACAGAGAGAAACACAGCCAGAGAGGGAACACAAGCAGGGGTAATGAGAGAGGGAGAAGCAGGCTTCCTGCTGAGCAGGTAGCCCGATGTGGGACTCGATCCCGGGTCTCTGGGATCATGACCTGAGCCAAAGGCAGTCGCTTAACCAACTGAGCCACCCAGGCGCCCCAAGTCTTAGTAGGTTTAAGGAGTTGAAATCATATTAATCATCTTTCAAAAGACAATGGTATGGAATTAGAAATCAATTATAAGAATAAAAGATTGACCTACATGCTCTTGAACAACTAATCGAAGAAAAAATCAAAAAGGAAAATCATGAAATATATTGAGACAAATGAAAATGGAAACAAACATACCAGAACATGGAATGTAGCAAAAGTAGTTCCAAGAGGAAAGTATATAGTGATAAACTACCAAAGACAAAAGAAGATCTCAAAAAACCTAATTTTATACCTCAAGGAAATATAAAATAAAATATATTTAAATATATTTAAGCATATAAAAAGAAAAAGCAAAGTCCAGTTAATATAAGGAAGGGAATAATATCAGAGCAGAAATAAATGAAATAGAGACTAAAAAAACATAGATAAGATTAAAAGCTGTCCTTTGACAAAACTTTGTCTAGACATACTAAGAAACAAATGGATTCAAATACATAAAATTAGAAAACCATTGCACCTGATGCCACATAAATAGAGTGATAAAAAACTACCATGTGAAAGTATACACCAACAACTTAGATAACCTAGAAGTTGTGCTAAAAACTCTTTATGGAGTTAAATGGGCTGAAAGTATTAAAATTAGAACAAATGCTAATAACTCTGCTCAGCAAAAACAAACAATGTTACCCTTTTTTCAGATCAAATATACAATCAATTTACACAAGGGTCTTGAAACAGATCCCACTATTAAGGTCAAACTAAAATGTCTGCTTTCCGTCTTTCTCATATGTTATTCATGGAAATAATATATTGTGTGCATTATTACATTTGCTTCAGAAATAACTCCTATTTGAAAGCTAGTTTCCAGTTTTTATATAAGGAATAACCCCCAAATTCCTGGATTAATTAAAAAAATGCTGTTAGGAATAAGTCACCATTATTTTTAGTATACTAATTTTTATTATAATCAGGACTAATCAATCTAAATAAGAGAAAAACAAGGATAAGACTTTAGTTTTATACTTCTGTTACTGAAAAATTATTTTATGAAATTGTTTTTCTTTTTTAATATACTATTACTTATTAAATTTATCCATTTGAATTTTTGGTCATCCTTTGATTACTGTTTATGTTTGCTTAAGAGTAACACACTCCTTGAATTTCAACAGCTTAGAAGTAATTAAAGAAAGTCTTATTTGAATAAAAATGTGAAAGATGTTCATGTTATATAGGAGCATCTATCACCTAATTGCATTAGTTAACAGGGTAGATTATTAGATATTATATACCATTTTTAAGTGCCAATCACATCCCAATATAAACTTCAATCAACAAATGTATGAAATTACCAAAATATAATATTTTTAATAATATGTGTTATATAAACCTCAAACTCACAATCCTTTATTTTAAAACATACTCCTATAAAATAAAAGTTACTATAATGGCTAGTTTCCCAAGATGTCCTTCAGTAAATCCTGTGCTGATGTTTAATGACTGGTTTTTCAAAAATAATATAAAATATATTGAAAATCCTTAATTTGTGATGATTATAGATTGCTGTGGTTTGTTTCCGATGATATCACAGAACACAAAACTGGGAAGATTATGTAAATAACTTCTAGAGAACCATTTTTGTTGTTGTTGTTGTTTTAATAGAGATCGCAGGCACATGTGTGGTGGGATGGGGGTTGGTCAGAGGAAGAGGGAGAGAGAGAATCCTAAGCAGCCTTCATACCTAACATAGAACCCACACAGGGCTTGATCTCAAGACCCTGAGATCATGACCTGAACCAAAAATCAAGAGTGGGACACTTAGCCACCTGAGCCACCCAGGAGCTCCTACATTTGTTCTTTAATCCACTTAGTGAATACTGTAGTTATTCCTAGTACAATCACTTCATATAACATGTAATTTTTATAGGTTGAGCTAAATAGCATGCTACATATTTAGTACACATTAGCTATATAAATTATTTTTTAAGGATTGTATTTATTTATTTGTCAGAGAGAGAGAGAGAGAACACAAGGAGGGGGAGTGGCAGACAGAGGGAGAAACAGGTTTCCTGCCAAGCAAGGAGCCCAATGCAGGACTTGATCCTAGAACCCTGAAATCATGACCTGAGCTGAAAGCAGACACTTAACCGAGACACCCAGGTGTCCCAGGCTACATAAGATATATGTTTTTTAGTAAATAGGGGAGTTATCAAGGCCTTTGTACAATTGTATTTACATAGTTAATGTGATTTTAAATGCATTTAATTGCCAATAATCTCTAGAGGAATAATACTTTAATGTGTCACTTTGAATAAAACTTTTTCAGAAATGATTTTATATTGCATTATCTAATAATTATGTTTTAAAATTAATATTAGGGGGCCTGGGTGGTTCAATGGGTTAAAGCCTCTGCCTTTGGCTCAGGTCATGATCTCAGGGTTCTGGGATCAAGGCCTGCATGTGGCTTTCTGCTCAGCAGGGAGCCTGCTTCCTCCTTTCTCTCTGCCTGCCTTTCTGCCTACTTGTGATCTCTCTCTCTGTCAAATATATAAACAAAATCTTAAAAAAATTAAATTAAATTAATACTAGTGCTTAGTTTTTAAATGTTAGTAGCATCAAGCAAATGATTCGAGGCATTAGAGATTAGTGATGATTACATTGATTTTATTGAATACCTATGATTATTGTTTTTTTTCGGTTATTTTTCACCTATTTAATATCATGTCAGTTTCTCTATTCCAGGGTTCTAATCATATAAGTACTGCATTCCCTTTAATCCTTAAATTATTAATATAACTTTAAATATTCAAATCAGAGCAAAAATTTCAAATTTCCATCTTTAATATTCCTATATTTAATCAATTCCCATCTTGTTTCCTTGAAACTGTTTTTGATATTTAAAATGTATCATTCATTGGCTATTTAGGAACATAGAAGCTTCTCCAAATATTAAAGATAGCATAGGTTTAACATATGTATTAGGATCTTCTAAGTCTTGGCAGAGCTGGAGGAGTAAAAGTTAGGGAATTCAATACTGAAATCTTCAGTTTCACACTGAAACAGAAAATTTTCAAAAGCCAGAACATTTCTGTATTTAAAAATATATATTTTTTTGTTTTGAAATATATTAGACTTGTGGAAAAGTTGCAAAAATAGTAAAAAAAAGTACAGAGTCGGGGCACCTGGGTGCCTCAGTCATTAAGTGTCTGCCTTTGGCTCAGGTCATGATCCCCTGATGGGGGATCAAGTCCCACATCTGACTCCCTGCCCTGCGGGAAGCCTGCTTCTCCCTCTCTCACTCGCCCTGTTTGTGTTTCCTCTCTATCTGTGTTTCTCTCTGTCAAATAAATAAAATCTTAAAAAAAAAAATACAGTTTTTTTTACCTAGCTTCCACTAATGTTAACATCTTATACAATCATTATACAATTACTAAAACTAGGAAATTAACATAGATAGAACATTCTTAACTAATCTACAGATTGTAATTCAAATTGTACCAGTTTTCTTACTCAAGTTTTCACTCCCCCTCCTGGCTCTGATTCACAGTCCAGTCTAGGATTTCACATCGCATTAACATTGTTATGTCTCCTCAATGTTCTCTACCCTTTACATATCCTCAGGATGTTTTATTTGCTCTTTGAGACATTTTGAGTTTTACAGAGCGCTAACAGAATGTCCCTAAGGCTATCATTGCCTGATGTTTACCCATGATTATATTGAGGTTACACCTTGCTGGCAAGAATCCCACAGAAGCAATGTACTCTTAGTGCATCATACCAGAGGGCACATGATTTTGATATGTTATTGCTGCCAAAGTTAACAGTTTGCTACAATTCTTTTTTTTTATTACATTATTTTATTTTTTCAGTGTTCCAAGATTCCTTGTTTATGTCCCACACCCAATGCTCTATGCAATATGTGCCCTCAATACTCACCACCAGGCTCACCCATCCCCTCCACCCCCTCCCTTCCAAAACCCTCAGTTTGTTTCTCAGAGTCCACAGTCTCTCATGTTTCATCTCCCTCCCCGATTTACCCCACTTCCCATTTACCTTTCCTTTTCCTACTTTCCTCCATATTACTCCTTATGCTCCACAAGTAAGTGAAACCATATACTTGACTGCTCTGCTTGGCTCATTTCACTCAAGTTTGCTACAATTCTAAAGCAACTCTGAGAAGCATTCACCAATTGCCTTTCTTTGCACCACCAAAATCACTGATTTCTAAGCAGATCATCAGGAAGCTGCTGTTAATTTCATGACTGCTTATACTTAACCTGCATATGCCTCTAAAAAAAATAACAATAGCATTTCTCCGTTTTTGCCTTTCCAAATTTGTATGCATTTCTCTCACTGGAATTTTAACCTAAAATTCACATACGAAGTGAGATGATTTTGAGATATGTAATGTCTACATTTTCTTTCTTTTTTTTTAAGATTTTATTTATTTATTTGACAGAGAGAAACATGGCTAGAGAGGGAACCCAAGCAGAGGGAGTGAGAGAGGGAGAAGCAGACTTCCTGCCAAGCAGGGAGTCTGATGTGGGGCTCGATCCCAGGGACTCTGGGATCATGACCTGAGCTGAAAGCAGATGCTCAACCACCGAGCCACCCAAGTACTCCAAGTCTACATTTTCTTATGTAATATGGAGAGAAATCTAGAATAGGTAGTGATGGTATCCATTTTTGACAGCAAACAAATGAGAATGAAGACAAACTTATGTGTTTATCCTATTTACTAGGAATTGTAAATGGAATATTTTGAGCTTAAATGTAACCCATTCAATTTTTACATTAAAATCCTCCTTATGATGCAATTTAAAACTTAGAGACCATGTTCCCTATTTATTATCTTTAATGAAACACCACAACACCTTGGAATTTAGTCATAAAAGAATTGTTCCGAGGATATTATTTACATAATGCATATAGTAAGTGGGATAACCAGAATTCTAGAATTAATCTAATACCAATCCAGTGCTTTTTTTGTACTATGTTACAATTCCTCTAAGTCTTGCAAGACAAGGACAATTAGTTTAGAAAGCTGTGATATCTAATTTCTGTTTATTACAAAAAAAATTAAGAGCTATAAATATAATTATATTTGAAATTGTGGCATTTTTGGAAGCATTGAAACTTACTAAAATGGAATGATACTTAAAATGAGTATCATAAACCCATGAAGGAAACGAACTTACAATTTTTTTGGCTGCTTAATAAAAATATAGAATAGTATAGGTTCTTACAGTTATATAAAATGTGTCATATCTGTATATATTATATATGTATAGATATATATGGTATACGCATTTATTAAATATGTACATTTATAAATTTATTTATTTTTAAAAACTTTAATTCTACATAAGGACCAAGCAATGAGGCAGAAAAATAAGGCTGATAAGAAGACTGAAAGGAGAAAGAGAATGGGAATGAAAAAGCAAACTGAAGAAACACAAGCAAAATGCAAAAGACAAAATCAGGATACAGAGCTTACTGAATAAATCAAAGACAGGCAACTGAAAATGCATATTCTCGGTCCTAAGGATGAGCTAATTCTTCTTTTAACAAGTTGTAATTCATCTGCATGGTAAGCTTCCAGTTGCCATTATTGTTTATTTTCCCACCACTACAGTAATGTTTTATATGTTGCCACTGTTTTCTCATTGATCATCTGAATGGGTTAACACTAGGCTCAGTGCAATGAAAATTTCTCTCAAGGCTACAGCAACTGTCAACAGAATGTCTTCCTTGTGGAGGGTTAGATAATAAAATTCAGATAAGTTTCCATCATATAGTGTTATACCAAAATGGATACACAAATGTTATTGTTAAAATACTGTCTAAAGCTGCAACTAAGTTCACCAAAATTAGATTTTCTGGTCTTTTATTTATATCGGTACATTTGCAGGGGAAGTAAAAGATAGTGTGGATTACATATTTTATATTGTAAAAGTACTAAATTTAAAATATGTATGAATTGTCTTCAATACATGCATTTAAGCTCATTTGCTGTTTTAGCAGACCTGCTGTTTAGTTTATATTTTTGATGGATAGAAAGTTATTTTATATTTCCATGTAGGAGTCAAATGTTCCCAGTCTCAAGTTTCCCTTTCAAGTACAGTGATTCCTCAGTCAGTTTTTGGTTTTTGGCCTACAGCTTTAAGGTGTATACATTTGCAGATATAGATATCTATATATATCTATATATCTTTAATCCATTTATATATTTATATATAAACATGAAATATTTAAAGGTTTATTTATTTGGCAGAGAGAGACACAGCAAAAGAGGGAACACAAGCAGGGGGAGTGGGAAAGGGAGAAGCAGGCTCCAAGCTGATCAGGGAGCCTGATGTGGGACTCGATCCCAGCACTCTGGGATCATAACCTGAGCCTAAGGCAGATGCTTAATGACTGAGCCACCCAGGCGCCCATAAACATAAAATACATTAACTTAAAATATAAAAATAAAGTTGTGGAGTCATCAAAAAATAAAGCCACTACATGGGGCGCCTGGGTGGCTCAGTTGGTTAAGCTACTGTCTTCGGCTCAGGTCATGATCCTGGAGACCCGGGATCAAGTCCCACATCAAGTCCCACATCAAGTCCCACATCGGGCTCCCTGCTCTGCGGGAAGCCAGCTTCTCCCTCTCTCACTCCCCCTGCTTGTGTTCCCTCCTTAGCTGTGTTTCCCTCTGTCAAATAAATAAAATCTTAAAAAAAATAAAAAAAATAAAGCCACTACAAATAAAATCATTTATTATAAATCCTTACTCTTCTACTTATATCTATGCAGGAACAACTATTACATATTATCTTTTATGACAACACTGATTGGTAATGTATTTTTTTTATACTATAGAGAAGATAATGCTTGTGTGTGTTATTAAAATTTAGTGACATATATCCATGAAAATTATTTAACTGATATAATTGTTGAGATTGAATATGCAAATCAATGCATAAATTTCTACATTGAATAAATGATTTATAAACTTAAGAAGCTATTATGAACTTAAAGATACTACATGCATTATTGCTGGTAAATGTTGATAAACATTTTTTATGTTATCTAGAAAACACTATCAGATGCATTATAACAGTAAGTAAAAAGAGGAAAATGAAATCTAGTCTCATAAGAATACAGAAACACTTAGAAAAAAGATTTTGAAAACAATATCCTAAAAAGGATGAATAAATAGGGGAAAATATTAATAATAATTAATGATATGAAGGTTAGTATCTAAAATGAGTCATTAGAAAATATTATATTTTGATTTGTTTAGCTATTCTGATCCATGGAATTGGATTTCCTCTTCATATTGAATTATCCCAATATTGAGTAGTGCAAACATTTAGTATGGCAAATGTTTAATTGTTAAATGTCATTGGCATTATTTTCCAATTAATATTTTAATAAGCTTTATCTTATTAACCAGACATTGGGCTAACGTTAATCTCATCTATAGTAGCTCCACTCTTCATTCAATTGCTCTTAAATGTTAATAGAAATAGTCTGAGGAGATATTGGGAAGATGGTAGAGAAGGAGAATCCTGAGGTTACCTCAACCCACATGCACAGCAAGATAACAACTATAGCTGTACAACTAACTCTGAAAATGACCTTAAGACTAGAAGCACAGATCTTCCATAACTAGCCATGCAGAGGTCAAAGTTTTGAAAAAGACAGGAGGCATAGAGACATGGTTGGGAAGCAACCCCCCAGTGCAACTAACCTCAAACAGGAAGGATATCACAAGCAGGAAGAAGTGGGACAAACCACACACGAGGCACCCCTAGCCCCGAGGACCCACAGTGAGAAGACAAGTCCCCATGATGTCTGGAGTTGACAATCAGTAGAACTTAACTTCAAGAATGTTAAAATCAGAAGGACTTACATCTGGGAAAACGAAGGACAATAAGGACCTGGAAGTCCAAGCTCTTAAAGAGCCAGCAAGCTAAATAAACCCAACATGGCACAGGAACAAGGTGAAATCAAAGATGGGCACAAACCGCAAGAGTCTCCTTAGGAAACAAACTGAGGCTTGCTGGAGGAAAGGAGGCTGGGGGGATGCGGTAACTGGGTGATAGACAGTAAGGAGGGCTCAGAGTGTACCACATTTGGAGCAGATCCTGCCCACTGTGGCCACACTGTGATGGTGTCAGAAACATCCTCAATTGCCAACGGTATCTTCATAGTTTTACAACCACAGAGAGATTCACCGTATAAACTTAAGTATTGTATCTAACATGATTGTGAAAGTTACTATAAATCTAAGTAATATTCTGCAATGATACGGGTCATTTTTAGGATACTCTTTGGCTGAGGACCACTTCACATGTCTTCATGTAATAAAGCTTTATTCCCCTCCCCTCAGTCAATAATTTCACTGGAAAACTGGAATCAACTAGCAAAAAAGAATGTTCTTTCAGGACACTCTGGAGAGGAAACAGATGAGCATTACTAAATTTTATATTGCATTTCTTATCTTCAAAATCAGAACACATACAGGAAATAAAGTATATTAAATACCTTACAGGCCTAGAAAGGCTCTGAAGCTTCTCCTTAAGGAACAGCATCCACGCACCCCTCAGGGGCTGCACTAAGTTTGTCAGAAGACACAAGCAATGCTTCTAGTGCTGCACCAGAAGAAACATCATCTCTCTTTTGGCACTGCCCTGGCGAGCAGATTGATGCCCCTGCATGCAGCCTGTCCTCACCCTGCTCCTTTCCGAAATCTCAGACACGTTAATCTCAGTGGCTAAACCTGCACTTCTTAGGTGGAGAGAAGTCTGGAAAATGCAAGTTTTTTGACTTCTACCTTTGGAGATTAAAACCGAAAATACAGGGAAGGAGTTGAAAGGGGTTTAGTGACTTCAAATGATCACAATCCCTACAGTGAGAAACCACAACTCTGAGATGCAAAGTAGGGTGTGTGTGTGTATGGGGTAGTGGGGATGGAGAGATAGGTGGCTATATTAGATTTTGGCACAAAGGGTCTCTAGCAGAAACTAGCAAACTTTTGGAGGTGGTTCCAGAGCAAACTTTAAAGACACTGACAGTTTACCTCTTAGCTAGCAAGTTTCCCAGAGAAATGCAGGCATTTAGCAGGAAAAAGAAAATGAATAAAAAAGATGAACAACCAGGCATCGTGATCTGACATTTAAAAGTGTGCAGAAGGCTACAAGTAGTTGTCAGCTTCTCAAAGGTGTGACAGAATCCAAACACTGGAGTTATTAAATGTTTCAAAATGTTGACTCTAAAGCCTCAGGAGCTAAAGGAGTAACTAATATTATATTATTTAGGAATTTCAATTATTTGTTTTAGTATTAAAATTGGTATTAAATGGCATTTTCCTCATATTAATCATATTAAGCAAAATTAATGTAAATATGATACTCATTAATACTCATAGGTCAAGTCTATTTTTTGTAATTACTATCCCTTAGGATATTTTCTCACTTATTGAAAAGTATTTTCTATATCCCTTCTTTTATTGTGATCCCAGCTTTGAAGTCCTGTTCATCTTACTTCTTGAACCTATTCCTAACAAAATTTTCTATCTCCAAAAGTGGGTGTGTATTCTGATTCTTATTTCAAGGTAAACAAACAAACAAACAAACAAAAAAAAACCTTTCTGACCTCCATTACTAGTCTCCAATTTTTGATTATGCGGCTCAGCCCTCTCTAGATGCAAGTTCACTATATCACACAAGAAGACGACTCCTTTTGGGGTGCCAGGGTGGCTCAGTTGGTTAAGCAACTGCCTTCGGCTCAGGTCATGATCCCGGAGACCTGAGATCGAGTCCCACATCGGGCTCTCTGCTCCGCAGGAAGCCTGCTTCTCCCTCTCTCACTCCCCCTGCTTGTGTTCCCTCTCTGGCTGTGTTTCTCGCTGTCAAATAAATAAAAATTCTTTAAAAAAAAAAAAAAAAAGAAGACGACTCCTTTTGTTTACTAATCATGAAATTAGTCTGGCTGATGTCTTCTTGGCTGTTTATATGCTTGTAAACTCAAATAGCTGGTTTAGGGAGTAATCTTTCATAGGGAAATGTCAATGTACAATACCTTGTACAGAATTAAGCCAAATTACCTAATTTTTTCAGGCAATTATAGTTATGGGCATATTGCATTCACAGTCTTTCACATAGTAAGAATTTTGGAACTTGAATTACTTCATAAAGATACTTCACTTTTTGAATAGGTAAAGTTTTGTCTTTGATGTGTAACTAATGTGCCTGAGAGGCTCTTCTAAAAAGGATCTTTAACCAACTCAGGGCACCTGATTTTTTCTTAGCAGAGCAATAATGGTATGTTCAAGTTTCAAAATGCTGTTAAATGTAATTTGGAGACATGAAAGTTCCAAATTTCCTGACTTATTTAAATAACTGAAAACAAAAAGGCTATAGTGAGTCACATGCAAATGAGTAAAATAGATCACCTCAACCCTTTGAAAGTAGTGTGTAATTTTGGATGGTCTCTCGCAACGTTGAAGGGGACATTGTATCTAAAACATACAAGAGATCCTAAAAATGCTCATTACTTAGTGTCTTAACAAAGACCTTTCCTGCAATAGCTGCTCATCTTAATTTTCCCCTTTTCTGTTCATTTTGTCATTACTCTCTCCTCTCCCACATTCACTCATTTAATTTCTTTTGTTTTTTTAAGATTTTATTTATTTATTTGACAGACACAAGGAGAGAAGGAACACAAGCAGGGAGAGTGGGAGAGGGAGTAGCAGGCTTTCCACTGAGCAGGGAACCCGATGCAGGGAGCTCGATGCCAGGACCCGGGACCATGACCTGAACTGAAGGCAGACCTTTAAGGACTGAGCCACGTAGGCGTCCCTCTCATTAAATTTCTGAATATTCCTCAGATCTTTCTCCTGTAGATTAATTTGCAAACATAGTTTTTTTTTGTCATGTTTCTCTCTCTGTCTCACCTGATCACAGACTAAAATAATGAACAGGAGGAGGACTGTAAACACGCATACACAACCCGGACAGAATGTTATACCCCAGCTACACACATGGATTAAAGATTAAATATTTAATATTCATTCTATATTATGTATTTAGTTATATGAACATTTCATATTCTGTGTATTTATTGTTTATTGCATACCATTCATCCCCTACATATTGCATTGTAAGCTAGTATCAGCAATTATAACTAGCTTATAAAGATTCACCTTATTACTAATTTCTTTCAGTTTTATATATTTACACTGATGTTAAATAGAAGTTTTCAAAACTTGATGTGTTACTTAAAGCCAATCATGTAAGAACTATTTAATTTAATTGAAATTCATAAACAGAAATTACTCAGAATACTGTTTTCTGTAAGAAAAAAAAGTTTTAATTTTATACTGTTCTGAACTATAAAAAGGAATTTATAGAACATTTAAATACCATCATCTATAATATTGTGAATGAAGAGAATAGTTCTTAAAGGTGTGTATGTCAGAAGCAACAAGGATATAAAAAGTTAATAGAAATTGCCTTTTCTCAATATGCATTTGTAACTATTTAATCAAATCCAAAATTCTAGGCACCCTGAGACACAGGTGATTAAGTCTGCCTGATCCTCAGAAATATCAAGATTATAATTTTTCTTATTTAATGGCAATCATATGGTTGCACTCTCTGCAGTGGATTTTGGACCCAACACTCCCCTCTAGATTTTAATTTCCTGGGAGATTTTTATTAGCTATGTGACTTGGTAATTCCTGCACAACAGAGCTGTTTTAGCCCTAGTTGCTGATTCTACTGATATGCCAGATTCACAAAAAGCTCTTGCTGCCTGTGTGCTGGTGTAGTGGAGAATCTTCCTGGTCACTTGTTCCTATTTCCACTCCTCAATATTCTTTTTTCACTTTGCTGAAGCTTCATTTTGATTCTGTTCTTGGAGCACATTCTTGTGTGGTTACTTCTGACCCCTCATCACTTCCCAGTCTATGTAGGTCTGGAAATTGGCTGTTTACCCTATAACCAAGAATCAGTCTACTCATATACCATACATATTCTTAAGCCATAGCACCAAAAAATGAGCAGATTCCGGTCTCAGTTTAGATAAGGAACTTCAATGTTTGAGCTTTTTAATTTATCCTGATTATCTGATATATTTTTTAAAAAAGTATTTTATTTATTTGACAGAGAGAAACACAGCATGGGAGGGAACACAAGCAGGGAGAGTGAGAGAGGGAGAAGGAGACTTCCTGCCAAGCAGGGGGCCTGATGTGGGGCTTGAACCCGGGACTCCGGGATCATGACCTGAACAGAAGGCCGACTCTCAACGACTGAGCCACCCAGGCCCCCCTGATTATCTGATATTTAAAAAAAAATGTTTAGTTTTTTATGGACTGAATTGTGTACCTCAAAATTCCATATATAGAAGTCCCAACTCCAAATGTGACTATATTGGAGATTTAACCCATGAGGTAATAAAGGTGTGTGTCTCTAATCCAGTATGGCTGGTATCCTTATAAGAAGAGTAAGAGACCTCAGAGCTCTCTTTTTACCATGTGAGGTCACAGCAAGAAAGTGGTCATTTGCAAGCCAGGAAGAGATTCCTCACTAGAATCTGAATTCGCAGGCACCTTGATTTTGAACTCAGTCTCTAGAATTGTGAAATACATTTTTGCTATTTAAACCATCCTATCTGTAGTATTCTGTTATGGAAGCCTTAGCAGACTAACATAGTAATACATGTAACCCTTGATATAGAAATTCTCTGTAAATAGAATTGGTAAGATCTTGTAAATAGGATGGTATTAATTTACTTTTAAAATAAACTTTATAGGTCACCTGGGTGGATCAGTCATTAAGCATTTGCCTTTGGCTCATGTCATGATCCTAGGGTTCTGGGATCAAGCCCTCAGCTGGGCTCCCCGTTTAGCGGGGAGTCTGCTTCTCCGTCTCCTTTGCCCCTCCGCCAGCTTATGCTCACCTGCGCACTGTCTCTCTCTGCACATTCTCTGTCAACTAAATAAAATCTTTAAAAAAATACTAAAACTTTACAGTGTGAGTCACATATTTGAGCATACTATAATGCCTTTATTTAGGGGCAGATTATATGACATTTTATCAGCCTGCAATCTATACATAAATACCTCCTAGACTGAAAGTATACAACTGACCCTTTTTATTCTGATTTAGAGATTAAAAAAATAAAACCAAGTCAAGTTATGCTTATAAGAAATCTCTAAAACTGTATTAGGGTTTTATCAAATAAACACAATCATTGACCAGTCTTCCTCTGCAGTAATGTAATAACTAAGACAAAAAAATGAAAATATGGGTATAGTTATTAAGTATAATTTAATTATATTTTGTTGATTAATATGTTTGCAATTAAAGACTAACAAGATTATTTGTAATATAATGTTCATTCATTTATTCTTTTAACAGAATTTATGGAACATCTAATATTTGCTTATTATAGGATGATACATTGGGTGTATCAAAAAAAAAAATCAAGCATAGTCTGACCTCAAGGAATACAAATTCTATTGAATAATATCCAAGCAAGTCAGGAGAGGTGCAGACAAGGCAATTACCTGAATGCATGGATGAAGCCCTGAGCCCCGAGTAGGTTTAGCAGAATAGGTAAAAAAAAAAAAAAAAAAAAAAAAAAAAAAAAAAAAAAAAAAAAAAAAAAAAAAAAAAAAAAAAAATTCATCACTCATGAAGAGATGGTAAGGAAGCAATAGAGACAAAGTAATTCATGCAAAGCAGTAGAAGAGAGAAAGAGTACAGCTATGTACCAGAATTTGAAAGGGTAGGACAAGATAATGAAAGATAGAGGGAAATTATAAACATATCAAAAACCAAATAATTGATAATTGTCCATAATATGCAAAAAGTCAATGAGGAGTCTCTGAAAAGTTTTAAGCCATTATATCGTCAGCTTTACATGTTATGCTATTTACTATGATCAGTGTAGTAAATTGATAGCAGTGGAATAATGTTAGAGAGAAAGGAGTCTCTCTTGGAGCCATTGTAATGGGATGGGTGAAAATTAGTTAAGTCTTTGTATGGGAGAACAACAAAGAAGACAATATTAGTCACATTAATGACCATGGAACAGATAAAATGCAAGAACCAATTAGAAGTGTACCCATAGAAAAAGGCATAGCCAATGACTAGGTAACTCTGTTGTGGTTTCTTTCTTTGACATACGGAAAACAGAAGAGAAGAAAATTTCATGTGATCAATAATTAATGTTTTAAATTCTTATCTTAAAATTTTCAATTGATATTTCATAAATACAGTATTAGAGTCTAACATGAGATCTAAAAAATTCCAAGAAAGTGGAATTTTTCTTTTATGACACCTCTCATGAAATCTTGTCACTTTCCATGGGAGGTGGAATGTGACCACCTCAAAGAGGTCCATACCCTAATACCCTGAATACTTCATTTTGTATGGCAAAAGGACTTTGCAAATATGGTTAAGGTTAGGGGACCTTGAAATAAAAATATTATCCTGTGTTGCCTGGGTGGGCATCAGTCCCTAAAAGTAGAGAGTCTTACCCAGCTAAGTCAGAGAGAGGTGTAAAGATGGACTAAGGGTAAGACATGATAGTTGGATTTGATGATGGAGGAAAAAGCACAGTCCAAACAATGTAGGTTTCTCTAGGAGCTAGAAAATGCAGAGACCTAGACTCTCCCCCAAAATAAACAGCTTGAACATCTTGATTTAAGCCTAGTGAGACCTATGGCAGGATTCTGACCTACAGAACCATAAGATACCAAGTCTATATTAAGTTTCTAAAGATGTAGTAATTTGTTACAACAGCCATTAAAAACTATTACAGATTTTCATAACAACAATGATGTGCTACTATTACTAAATACCAAAAGCTGTGAATGTGGTTATGGAGTGGAGCATTGGGAAGAAAGAGAAAGAATTTTGAGGAACATAATTGGAAGGAAAGAAAAAAAGCAAAAAACCTCAAATGCCTTGAATAGAAGCATGGTTTTTAAAGAATCTGCTCCTGAAATCTCAAAAGGAAGTAGGGAGTTTAGCAGAGAAAACCTAAATTGCCTTAGAGAATACATAAATCATCATGAACGCACTAGTAAAAACCTGAACTCTAAGGACATTTTGATGAAGGTTCAGAAGGAAATGAAGATCACATTTTCCTTTCTAGCAACAGAAAACTTAGTTGAATTTGTCCTGCATTTATATAGGCAGGAGAAATTATAAGGGATGAACTTGAGGAAACTTCCAAGGGAAGTTTTGAAGGGATGGCCTTGTTTCTTCTTGTTGCTTACAGTAAGATAAGTGAGGAAAGAAATTATTGGAAGAGTGGTTGAACACAAAGGAAATAAGACTAGATGATTTGGGGAATTATCAGCCTATCTGGATTATGACACATGCTAAAATTAAGAAATCTGACAGAAAAGACACTTGAGAAAAAGCCAATATTGTGATTTTACTCACTTTTGCTAATAACTAAAAAAAAAAAAAAAATCAGAATATCCAGGTGCATGCACATGCATGCACACACACATACACACACACACACACACACACACACACAAATTAAGAAAGACACACACAGACATCACTTCAATCAAACCAGAGACTATCTAGAAAGCTTAAGAGATTTATCTTTCAGTCTCCCTTTTGGACCCCTCTTGTCTAAATAATGAGTGATTCCCAAAGGCTTCCCTCAATTCTCTCTTGTCTTCACTTTAGTGATTCTAGACGTTTTCCTCCAAATTCACAGCTTCAACTGCCACTTGCATACTAAAATTAAAGGCTCTAGATATCAATATTCTGGGCATTATCTGTCTTCATTAGACTGAAATGAACAACAAATCAAAGTACATTATATATGTCTTTCTTCCTTTCAAACTCCAAAATTATTATTCAATAAAATAAAATATTCTTAAAGCACAAACACTCCAAACTGATTTCAGATGGCTTCCACCATCCTTCATGTCTCCTGATGTGGATACTCCCCCTCCCTTCCCACACACACACAGAGAACAGTGATCACATTAAATAATTCATACTCACAGTATAATCTCATTTATTAGATAAAACTATGAGAAATTTCCTTACTAAAAGAAATTCCTGATTCTGAGTACATTAACTAAAATTAACAAGGTTTGAAGAAACCCAGTCTGGACATAATTATCAAGCTTGACCTCCTGCCATTTCCCTGCATTGTTCCTTATCACATTGTGCCACCTTATAGTTCTACAAATGTGTATATTGAATCATTTGACTTTTGTTCTTGTTAAACTTTTATATTTCTTCTTCCTCTACCTTTAACTATAAGTATCACATCTTCCCCTTTTCCCATTTCCACTTCTCAGAGGCAAAAATTTCTAACCATTCCAGCTTTTTTTCTTTTTTTTTTTGAAGCAAAGATTTCTAAGTGTACCTGTTTTGTAATCATAGACCTAAAAGAGCTACAATTTTGTCATCTGATTTCTCTTCCTTTTGAAACCATGATGTGTGGGGAATTTTTTGGTTTCTAAGGAAAACCAGAAGAAAAATCGATCCTAACTCTGTCAGATCAGAACTACTACTAGAACTACCTCTACTCTTATTAGACTCTGCTCAAAGTCTTCAATAATTGAAAAGCAGGGGTGTCAATAAGCACTGAGGCCCAAGGTTTTAAGCTAATCAATATATCAGCTCTTATGTGAATCTATAACCAGCACTTTCATTATTGTGACTATATAAATGCTGACAGCTGATAAACTAGTAAATTAAAAATTACATTTCTTGGGGCGCCTGGGTGGTTCAGTTGGTTGGGCGACTGCCTTCGGCTCAGGTCATGATCCCGGAGACCCGGGATCGAGTCCCACATCTGGCTCCCTGCTCAGCGGGAAGCCTGCTTCTCCCGCTCTCACTCCCCCTGCTTGTGTTCCCTCTCTGGCTGTGTTTCTCTCTGTCAAATAAATAAATAAAATCTTTAAAAAAAAAAAATTACATTTCTTAGTTTTTTTGTTAGAATAATGCAATCGTTCATTTCAAGTTTTTATTTAAATTCCAGGTAGTTCACATACTAGTACATAATAGTGTACTATTAGTTTCATGTGTATAATATGGTGATTCAATACTTCATACAATACCTAGCACTCATCATAAGTATTTAACCCACTCTCCCCAATCCCCACTGCTTATCTCCCCTAAGGTAACCATCAGTTTGTTCTCTATAATTGATATTGTTTCTTGGTTAGCCTCTAAAATTGCTTTTTTAATATCAACAATTAATTCTTCCCAATAAAATATATGAAAAAGACATTTTAATAAAATTTTGATATGATTAACCATAACAGGAACTCTAAGATTCCCATCATGATGGCCCCTTAACCTTACCCTTCTCTGCCCTCACATTCCAAACACTCCTTCTAGGCACTCTGTCTTTTGGTTCCTTCCTGAAGTGATCGTCTTTGAGAAAGGTAATCCTTTCCTATGCTTTTTATATATAGTATATAAAACATGGTAGATTTAAACTCTTCAGTATGGCAGACTCACAATCTGTTTTTAACGTGAGTAAGATTTCATATATTCAAGTATGTAAATTCAGATAGCACTATAGACTCTTAATGGCAAAGATACATTTATAGCTAGTGATTCTAAGCAAAATAAACTGGAGTTACTGATTTTGAATAGGCAAAATCAAATGCAGTCTCCTATATGGCTCATCTTTTCTGAAGGTGGGTTTAGACTTTGATGTCTGTGGAATATACTGGCTTTCAAGTAAAAGATGGTAGGAAATCATCCTTATCTCTTTCAGGTCAAGAAGAATTGGAACCATCTTTTATGGGACTTTACTTGGGGACTTCAGTGATTGAGGATAACCAAATTATAACTGAAGTGTTAAATTGCTAGATTCACTTACAAGGCAGGGGATGGAGGATATCAAAAAAACATAGTAGTGCTTAGAAAAAGAAATGGGTGGAAAATCTGGAGTTTCCTGGAAGAAAGAAAGAGAGCACAACCCTTTGGAAATCAAAGTACAAAGCAACAAAAACAAAATGTGAAAAATCTGAAGAAAAAGATTTTGAGATTGGTTAAGAAAGATCAATATAGTAGACTCTTTGTTTAAGGTTCTAAGTCTGTGTTATATTGAATTATGCCTCCCCCTAAAGGTATATTGAAGTCTTAAGCCTTAGTACCTTAGAATGTACATAGGGTATTTACAGAGAATGAAGTTAAAGTCGAGTCATTAGGATGGGCTCTGATAGAATACGACTGGTGTTCTTATAAAAAGGAGAAATCTGGCTACAGAATCAAGGATGAACAGAGGGAATATTATATAAAGAGAGACTGTCATCTGAAGGCAGAGGATTAAGTAATACATTTATAAGCCAAGTTGTACCAAATATTGCTATAAAACAACTGGAATTTAGGAAAGAAACATAGTACTGTTTCTCCTCCATGGCCCCCAGAAGTAACAAACCGTAAAGACACCTTGATTTGGATTCTCAACCTCTAGAACTGTGAGACAGTAATTATTTTATGTCACCCAATTTCTGGTACTGTGTTATACCAGCCTTAGGAAATAAGTCTGTAATGTATTCCTTCATTTTGTGTATTAAAGAATCTCTATTCTTTATAGAGATTGAAGTTTAGCTGATTCCTCAATATCTGCAATCCCACTTCAATAAGACCACTTTTAAACAGGTTTCTAAATTTTTCTAATAGTTTCATAATTTTAATGCAATTTTCTTCATATTAATTTTAGATAGTTTATTAATTGCAGCTGGAGGAAATGTGTAACTAGCATACAATGCTCTTTCTTCACTTGTCCCCAGAGTTTGTTTTACATATTATTATAATCATTTTAAGTCAATTACCTTGTAGGCATTTTTGTTCTGATAACTTCAGGCAGTCTCAGCACTTACCAGTTTTCTTACCTTTCCTTCTACCAGTCTTCCACATATTTTGTTTCCATTTTCTGTTAGCTATACATTTATTTTACAATGTGAAGATTAGTATCACTTATGTTGCAACATAATCTCCTTGGTTTCCTATTTATTGACACAGAAATTATAACATATGTATCATGTTAATGTTATTACTATTGTAATTTTGAGATTGAATAATATGGTAGGAATATCACACTTATTTTCTGCTAGTTCCAGCAATTCAATAGTTCTACTACTTGGAAGCAGCAGATTGGTCCTAGCAAGGCTAAATGAGTTCAGGAAATGATATCAATTATAAGAAGATATACCGAAATTATCATGTGTGTATATATACATACATACACACTACACCACACACACACACACACACACACACACACACACATAACCATGTTTACAAAGCCGGAACCCAATCAACAACTAGTCATAGACACATCATTGCATTTATCAGTCCTAAATGCCCTCATCTATATTGAAGAGGCTGACTGAAAAGGTCTCCTTTATAAGAACAGTAATGCCATTCATAAGAGTTCCACCCTCATAATCTAACCACCTCCCAAAGACCCATTTTCTAATACCTCATTGGGAATTAGATTTCAACATAATATATTTTAGGAATAAATATTGGTCTATAACATATTTAAAAAGGATAAATTAGCCTTTTGTGTCTAAATCATTTTATCCAGTATTTTAATCACATGGGGCAGTTGCTCATAGATATATCTTTTAAATACATTAAAAGAAATAACCATTAAGACCTTCTGAAAGAAGACTTAGATGCTAAAACTCAAAATCTAATCTCATTTCTCTATTGGAAATATTCACTTAAATACTGCTTTCTTTCATCTCTCGTTCTCAAGTAATACCTACAATAAGAGCCTATACCTTCAAGACAGAAACAGTAATACAAGGAAAGCTCATTGATGTATAGATTTTAAAAATAAATATTTACCAAAAGTCATTATGTACCAAGTATTTTTAAACACTGCAAACAGAGAGCAATCAAATGCTCTGCCCTCTTGACAGTCACAGTTCAGCAGTGTATGACATTAAACGAGCGATAATAAATGTGATAGTTATAAGAAACTTGTAGTTTACAATACTATCTAAGTCTAATGTAGGGGTAAGCCTTAAGGTGGAGGTTAGGAAAGCTTTCCTTGAGGAAGTGATTTTAAGCTCAGAGACTGAAGACCTAATTATGAGTAACCTTGATGAATTTTCAAGTGGTGGACCTTAAGTGAGTGTGAAACTTGTAGACATTCTCACAGCACATTCCAACAAAGCACAAAATAGAAGAGAATATATTTGTTGTTGTTGTCATTGCCCTATTTAGATAAACCTCTAGTTCTTATTGTAAATGTTATTCTACATTAAAGGAATCACAGTATTTTTCATTTGTACCATGAATGTGTGACTAGTCTACAAAAGTAGTTACTACAAAACTAGTAAAAGTTGCTGGGCAATCCTTCTGTACATCAGTAATAATGAAATAATTGAGACACAAAAACCCTGAAAAAGAAAAAATTGGTAGACTGCACTGAAATTGTGATATTCAACAGAAAATATGAGTACTTCCTTTTTCAGTCTGCAAAATAATGAAAGGGTTAACTGACAGAAAAAAATATATATATGCTTTGTATGATAGGATTTTATTGAAATTAGGCTTGGGACAAATAGGCTTACTCTGCTAGGAACCTAATTAGGAAATAAACTCAGAGCAATTCGAAGGCAATAGAGAGATTTATACTTTTGAAAATGTCACTCTCCTCAAATAAAATTATTACATTGTCTTACTAGGAAAATATAATCTTTACATAAAGCCTTATGTGACATTTCCCAGAAATCAGAAGGGAAAAAAATGTTTTTAAGCTAGAAGAAGGGAGTTGAGAATTTGCTAGGAAGTTTGAAAATGAGACTAGGAGATTGTAAAAGTGACTTGGCAAATAACTAAAATTATACACTCACTGTAAAATGAAATAGACCTCCATATTTCATGCAACATATGTGACAAAAACAAAACAAAACAAAACAAAACAAAAAATGACCCACTAAGAATAAAGGAAAAACAATGGGCAATGGTTCTTTCATTTAAGAGCTTTCACAAATGAATTTTAGATTTTTTAAATTACAGTGAGTGCCCCTGGAACCCAGTTTTCCAATTAGCCTATTGCTATTGTACATTCATCAAAACTAAGTAACTGACATTGATGTTACCATTAACTGAATTCCAGATTTTATTTGGGTTTTAGTTTTCCATTGGGTCATTTTTCTCTTCTAGATGCCTACTTATATTATTAAACATTTAGTTGTCAGCCTCTTTAGTTTCCTCTAGTCTCTGACTCTCTTTCCTAATTTCTCATAATTTCAATGTGTTAAGGAGTACTGGCTGGGTGTTCTGTACGGTGTCTTTCAGTCTAGGTTTGTTGCTGGCTTTTCTCATGTTTAAACTAAGGTTATGATTTTGGAAAAAAAAAAAAAAACTCAGAGGGAAACTGCCCTTCTTTTATTACCCTGTCAAGGAAAAATATCTGCATGACATCATTGGTAATATTAACCCTCATCTCTCAGTTGGGGGTAGTACAGGAATTAACCAAAGCACTTTGGAAAAATCATGCTTACACCGTTTACACCAATGGTGGTTTGAGTTTAAGTCATGAGAGTTCAAGGAAAAGTAACTATAAACAAATACTGTACTCTAGTTAAATTTCTCAAGGGGGTGTTGTTAACAATTCTGAAAATAATTTAACTGTTTACTGGGATTGAAAAAATAGGTGAATAAATGGTGAAAGGTAGAATTCTGGTTTCTCAGGATCACTGAGAGAAGCTAAAGATAACTAAGAGTGGATGATTCCAATGAATCTTTTGGGGATGATTAGAATCAGAGACATTGCTATAAACCAGTATACTTACTACATCTCACAAATTCTAGTATCATACGGTTTTTATATGATTATATTACTAATTTCTGTTTTGATTTATTATCTCCCCCAGGGATTAATGATAAGGGTTTCACTTCTAAATATTTGAGGGATTTTTCTAAATATTAATTTTTGGGATTTTTCAAATATTAATTTGAGGGATTTTCCAAATATTTGAGGGATTTTCCAAATATTTAGTTGAGGAATTTTCCAAATATTTAGTTGAGGAATTTTCCAAATATTTAGTTGAGGAATTTTCCAAAAAAGGTCAGTTATTGATTTTTAATTCTAATGGGGCTCAAAAACATACTTTAAAATTATTAAAACTTGTGTGGCCCAAAATGTATTATATCCTGGACAATGTTACAAGTGCAACTGAAAAAAGGTTAATGGTGTTGTATTCTTCTTATCAATTTTCAAGACATATGTTAAATTATCTGGCTATGTTTGGGTATTTATTTCAGCAGTTATATAAGTATTTATTTTGAAACTTATTATGTTCATAAACTTTCAAAATCATTATGTTCCCCTGATAAATTAAGCCCCTTACTATTTTGAAATAAGGACTTTTTCTTTTTGAAACCCTGATAATATTCTTTGCTCTGAAATCTATATCACCTGGGTTAAGTATAGCTATTTTAGCTCTTTTGCGTGATTTTTCAGCGTGATGTTTTTCACCCATTACTTTAAACTGTATAGAAATTAGTATTTAAATTGCATATGCTATATGCAACATATAGTTAGGTGCTGTTTTTCATTCTGAAAATCTGATTTTTGAATGGGAGTATTTAGATCATTTATATGTAATGAGACTATTGATATGGTTAGATTTAGATTTACCATCTTAGTGTTTCTTTCATACTTGTTTCTGCTGTTCTTTCCTTTTCTGTTTTATTGTTTAAAAGTTATATTTAATCTTCTTTTTAACCCATTAGCTATAACTCACTTTATTTTAATGCTTCATTTTGTGGTTTGAGTATATAACTGTACTTTATTAAAGTGTACCTTGAAGGATAGTATGCTGTTTTATGAATAGCTACAAGAATCCATGGCTCTGTGCTCAGCAGGGAGCCTGCTTCCTCCTCTCTCTCTGCCTGCCTCTTTGCCTACTTGTGATCTCTCTCTCTGTCAAATAAATAAATAAAATCTTAAAAAAAAGAATCTTTAGAAAATATACTTCCACTTCTCTCCCCCCAGGCTCTATGTTATTACCTAAGGTAAATGTCAAACTCTTTTATTAATTGTTTGTATAGACACAAAAACACATTGCTATTTTCCCCACTAAAGTCATTAATTTTAAGTAGATATTTTAAATAAGATAATCTTACATTTTTATCCAGTTTATCATTTCTAATTCTAGACAAATAGAAAAAATATGGAAAATGGAAGCAGGTCAAATATACCAATGGACTAGAGCTTTCAAAAATAGAACCATACACATACAAACAACTAATACTTGACCAAGTAAAAAGGTACTTTATTGAAGTTTTTTTTTTTTTTTTTTTTTACTGTTTTGTTTCAAGAAAGGGCCATGACTCTTGGCTATCCATATGTAAACAGAGAAAGAAAAACTTTAATCTGCACCTACACCATATAGCTTCAAAGGAGTCCAGAGATATGAATGCAATATTTAAATATAAAATTTCCAGAATAAAACAATATTCTATAATTTAAAAAAAAACTGGTAAACCAAGTAAAAAATGGACAAAATATATAAATGGACATTTCAATAAAAGATATACATGTGACAAAGACTGCCCTAAAAGACAGTTAGTACAGTCACTAGGAAAACACAATTTAAAACTTCATTGTGATACAACTACACATTAGAATGGCCAAGATAAAAATTTTGGCCATACCACATGTGGGCATAATGTGGAGGAAATGAACTTTAATTTACCATCAGTGGGAACTGAAAATATTATAAACACATTGGGGAAAAAAAATTAACAGTTTCTTACAAAAGTATTTACAAATCTGTCATGCATTCTAACCATTCAATCCCTATCATTTACCCAAGAAAAAAGAAAGCCTATGAGTACTCAAAAAACTGGAAAGACAAATATATATATTTGTGGTACATTTTTGTGATACATTCATACAATGGAATACTGCTTGGCATTAAAATGTAATAAGCTATTGGTGTAAAATATATGTGAAATCCTGACTGAATATCAAAATAATTATTTTGATCAAAATAAATCAGGTAACTCTACCCCCTCCAAAATATAATCATACTACATAATTGCATTGGCATAAAATTCTAGGAAATGAAAACTAATCTATTTTGATGGAAAGCAAATTACAGATTACTGGGGGGAAAGATGGAGTAGGAAGTGCTAGGAAGGAGGAATTATAAACTGATACAAGGAAATTTTAGGAAACAATTAGTATGCTTATTATATGGATAATGGTGATAAATTTTAAAAGATATAAGCACCCAGGAAACTATCCAATTGTATACTAGAATACATGCAAGTTATATCAATGCTAACCTAACAAGTTATTAAACAAAATCCATTGAGAAAAAACAATAAACTGTTATTTTCTATATTTTTATCTGCTGTACTTATGCAAATATTTACTCAGAATATAGAAAGATCAGTACTAGTGACTTAATAGAGAGTGGAAGAGTAGGAGTAGAGGAGGGAGAGGGGCACAGGGAGAGGAACAAGCAGACTCCCAGCTGAGCAGGGAGATTTACACAGGCTTGATCTCAGGACCCTGGGATCATGATTTGAGCCAAAGGCAGATGCTTAATCAGCTGAGCCACCCAGGTGCCCCACTAATGACCTTTAGATTTAATAACTGATAATCTCAAATGATACCATCAACCTGGGGAGATTTTTCAGCTCTACATAATCAATTTAATCTTATCAGAGATAATGATTAATTTTAGGCAATAAAGTATCAAATTTCTTTTTTTTCTTAAAAGGTTTTATTTATTTGACACAGAGAGAGAGATCACAAGTAGGCAGAGAGGCAGGTAGAGAGAGAGTTGGAAGCAGCAGGCTCCCTGCCAAGCAGACAGCCTGACTTGGGCCTCCATCCCCGGACCCTGAGATCACGACCTGAGCCGAAGGCAGAGGCTTTAACCCACTGAGCCACCTAGGCGCCCAAAGTATCAAATTTCTGACAGATTTCATATATGCAAAATTAGAAACTCACACTATTTTCAAATTGTAAAAATTCAATTGTTTCCATTTAAAGTCAGTATTTAAGTTTGCAAATGCATCACAAGAATTACGTATATGTTATGGCTCCCAATTAGATTCATTCAGGGGAGATATAAAAAAATAAATAGATATCTAGTGCATTCCATCCTAGACAAAAATCACTAATATCAGGGACAAAACTTAGGCATTATAAATCCTCCCCATGGGGTAAAATATTTAATCAAGATGGAGAGATCTGATGAAAGTTGCCTGACTTAGTTATCTTTATTCCTGAGTATACTTGTAAATCATAACCCTGTTGCTAATGTGGGTTGGATAACTTGATAATTTGGCAAGGTAATAGAACAGTCTTTCAATATGTATAGTAATATAGTACGCACATGATAGTTTTGACTATACTGAATAATGTATACAAAAATGCAAACACCCTATCAGCCTCTGTCTTAAAAGTTTCCATCAATAATAGATTCACATCCCCAACTAAGTACAGCTCATTGTATATTATTAAATAACAAAAGTATTTTAACTGCTGAATTTATTATTTTTAGAGAATTGCATATATTTACATATCCATTTAAACTGCCTGCTACCAAATAAAAATTATTATAATCACTTTAAAATGATCTCAATGTTATAATAGCCTTATTACAGTGTCTGAAAGTTGAGTAAAATTAACTATATTGCCAGTAGAACTATTTCTCAGACACTTTTTTTTTTTTTTTAAGATTTTTATTTCTTTGACAGAGAGAAACACAGCTAGAGAGGGAACACAAGCAGGGGGAGTGAGAGAGGGAGAAGCAGACTTCCCGCCGCACAGGGAGCGGGATGTGGGGCTCAATTCCCGTCTCCAGGATCATGACCTGAGCCGAAGGCAGTCTCTTAACCAACTGAGCCACCCAGGCGCCCCCTCAGACACTATCTTTAGCACCATAAAAGAATTTT
Source organism: Spilogale gracilis (assembly GCA_004023965.1). Lineage (NCBI taxonomy): Eukaryota > Metazoa > Chordata > Mammalia > Carnivora > Mephitidae > Spilogale > Spilogale gracilis. The sequence continues at coordinate 115,771 of PITA01003411.1, forward strand.
AATTATTTTTTTATGTGAAGCTGGTTTATTTTGACATCTACAAACCAGGATTTTCATGTAATCATTGGGATAATCTTCTAGCTCCAGGTAACCATTTATAAGACATATTTCAATAATATCTGTCTAGATTCTCCAGGAAGTAATATACTAAATAAAATTATTATGCAGCCAAAGTTTGTATGTCTTGGATACCTCAGGGTCTGTCTCAACATATGTTGCATGGTAGATAAATACAAATAAGATCAAGATTGAGGCATCATGTTATCACAGATGCCATGGAGATCTGGTAATAGCCAATTCCTCAGAAAGCGTTTCAAATTTACCAACATAAGAAAAGCATTTTTTTCTTTCCCAGCACCACAAGCAAGGTTTTAAGTACTAGGAGAAGCTCAAATAATCAGAGTTTCACAGTAGTTTACAGTTACCAAAAATAATTTATAAGGACATAAACATTTTTGATGTTTCTTAATTTGAGCAACAGGACATGAGACACTTCTAGGTCAGAGACAATTAAGATGAGTTGGCAATTTTAAATTGCAGATATCAAGATACTAAAAGAACACAAAAATGCTCCTGGCAAAGAGGAATGATGAAAGAGCGCTCAGCATTTCCATAAATTAGCACAAATGAAGAAGTAACTCACACAAATGATATACTGCTGAAAAATAAATCCATTAAAATTTTAAAAATCATGATGGGAAAACTGTTTCTTATTTGATAAAAAGAGAAATGGGAGTTGAAACAAAAACCTTTAGAGAATTGAGGGAAATGGGGGAGGGAGATTTGCTCTGCTTAATTTAAAGAAAATGATTATTAGAAAAAGTGTTTTTGTTTGCAAATTTAAAAGTAATATAATTTTGATTAAATTAACTTAATTGATCATAATAACATACCAACTTTCCCTCAGTAATTTCAAATTTCTTTACTAATTTTAGCATTTCCACAAAATCAAATTTTACCTTGAACTCACAGGATATATGAGGTACCAATACCCTTTGAGTTGTTGGTAAAAACAAAAATAAATGTTTTTAGATACTTTGATGAAACATATGGAAGTATTCATTAAATTAAGAAAAAAGATTTACTAATGTCTGATTCACTTATCTGCTAGTAATAGTATTATTCTAAAGGAAATGGGCAAATGACTTCAGCTAAATTGGATTTAAAATAGGAACAACGGAGCAAATGTATTTTTAAACTATTTTTTAAGATTTTATTTTTAAGTAACTTCTACACTCAATGTGTGCCTCAAACTTAACAACCCCAAGATCAACAGTCACATGCACTACCAGCTGAGCCAGACAGGTGCCCTGGATGTTTATTTTTAAATGAAAATTTTTTTAAATAAAAGCTAAAGAAGTGTAAGCTAATATTTTCCTTTTAAAAAGAATCACATTAATTCAATAATGAGTTTATAGATTTGAATATATTTAAAGTGAATTATGATAAGAACTTTTATGGTGACATTCTTAAAAATACTGACACTTAAGTTTACTGATTCAGATGATTATATGTGGTATCACATGTTTCTATTAAAATAACATCATTCATTTAATTAACTGAGATTTATTGAAATAACAATATTCAACTTGAAGGAATGAAGTAAAACTCACAGAATACCATAAACAACAATTTTCCTTCACCTTTTGCCAAGTCATCAGGTTAGACTTATATGAAAAAGATACTGAAGCCCCAATATGACAACTTTTCCTCAAGCCAGCAGAAAACCAAAATCAAAGAGAAAACAAGTAATCCAAAATCTGGAGAGATGGGCCTTTGCAGAAGAAACAGGATCCCAGCATTTATTTACAAGGTATAGACACAACTAAACACCTTCTAATCCAGTAAGAACATTTAGCTAGAGATTTTTAAAGAATTACTAACAACTGGGGTGCCTGGGTGGCTCAGTGGGTTAAAGCCTCTACCTTCAGCTCAGGTCATGATCTCAGGGTCCTGGGATCGAGGCCCAAGTTGGGCTCTCTGCTCAGCGGGGAGCCTGCTCCCCCCCACCCCCGCCTGCTTCTGTGCTTACTTGTGATCTCTCTCTGTCAAATAAATAAGTAAAATCTTAAAAAAAAAAAAAAAAAAAAAAAAAAAAAAAAAAAAAAAGAATTACTAACAACTGAGAGTGGGCTAGCATGAAACAGTGGAGCACACAGACTTAAGAGCCTTTGTACCTTTGTGCTTCACCATCCATCCCTTGAAGTACTACTCACAGAGAAATTCAAATGGAATCCCAGGAAAGCTTCTCAGACCTTCCAGAGCAAGACAGAGACTAAAAGTACTTCTGTAACACTGCCCCTTGCATCTCCCCTAAATCCACTAGAGAACAAAATCCTTAATCTGTAAGCAGAGATCACAAAGAATTTGCAGGTGAGTAATTGTGGGAAGTCACTACAGCTGGGTTTAAGAATCTGCAGCCAAAAAGTTTAAGTTGTGTTCCTTCAATGGTGAAAATCTACAGCTGATTGATGGGACTAGGCTATAATATTGAGGAGAGGCTCTATATTATGTGCCAGTCCAATGTTCCTTGTAGAGGAAGGGCAGGAAGACTTGTGAAGGCTAGCATTCTCTGGAACTAAGTTCTAGTGACTACATAAAATGGAGGCATAATAAGAACTTCAAAGAATGTCTGCACCCTTGTCCTTCACTACCAGTCTAGCCTGTGTCAGATGGGAGCACTTCAAGAAAAATAAAACAAAACAAAACAAAAAACTTTCTTGAGAATAGCATAAAGGGGAAATAGTAAGATAAGTAGGGAGACTCAAAGCCAAATGGGAAATTTACTTGTGTGGGAACCCGTGGCTTTGAGTCCTTTAGCACCATCTAAAATATATATATTTTTAAGATTTTACTTGAGAGAGAGAGAAAGAGAGAATGAGCAGTGGGGAGGGGCAGAGGGAGAGAGAGAGAAAGAGAAGCAGACTCTCTACTGAGTAGGAAGCCCAAAGCGGGGCTCAATCTCAGGAGTTGAAGATCATGACATTAGCCAAAGGCAGATGCTTAAACTACTGAGCCACCCATGCACCCCCCATTCACACTATCTAAATGACTAATTATAATATTTTAAAAATATTATTTCACAAACGTTTTATGTGTATGGCCAAGCAGGGATGGAGTTGCATGCCATTATTATGAATTATGTGGCCTTTGTGTGTAAACTGTAAACTTTAAACAATTCAATTGCTAAAAAGATTAAGACAAATTCACAATAAAAGCCTCATGGAAGGAAAGATATGCTGCTATTCAAGCATGAACATACTCACCCTACTTTACTTACTATCTAATAAACAAGTTCAGCTTTCAACAAAATGTTTACAATACATACAACAGGAAAGAAAAATCACTGTGGAGAGAGAATGCAATTACCAGAATGGAAAGATCTGACAGACAGAACACTGAGACACAGATTTTAAATGATGTTAAAATTCAGATAACTTGCAAGATCAGATAGATACTTTCATCAAACAGATGAAAACGCTAACAAATATTCAAATGAAGAGCTAAAATCAAAAGTATAGTAGTAGGGATGAGAGATGTCTTTCAAGAATTCAGTCCACTCAGCACAGCTGACGAGAGAAGCAATGAACTGGAATACAGATCAGAAAAATTAATGAAACTAAAACACAAAAAGACAACAGAGTGATAAACACAGAACAGGGAATCCTGGATATGTCAAAAAACATAAACTTGTTGCACACATGTGCCATTGGAATCCCAGAAAAAGAACCGTGTAAAATGAAATTTTGATAAACGATAGCTAATAATTTTCTAAAGCTAGTAATGGAAATTAAACCACAAACTCAAAAGCTCAGAAAGCATGAAAACAAATAGGTGAATAGTTAAACAATGAACAATAAAATAGTAATAATATATAATATAATAATAAACATGAAAAATAAATAGGTAAATAAAACATGACAAAAACAGGGTAAATTAAAAAAAAAATTGTGCATATCATAGTCAAACTTCAGAACGCTAAACAGAAAGAAAAAGCCTTGGGGTCTACCACCAGTGTAAAAGACTCACTACATGAGCAAAACAAGGATGTGAACTTTGGGAGTCTTCTCATCAAAAGTTATGCAAGCAAGAAGACAATAAAGTTTCATTTTTAAAGCACTGAAAGAAAAAAAAGAATTAACCCAACCTTCTACAAACTCAAGAATAATATACTTAATAAATGAAGGGTATATAAAGACCGAGGGAATTAATTTCTAGCAGTTCTAAACTGCAAGAAAAATTAAAGTAAAAGTTTCAGACAAAAGGAATATAGTATAGTAAGAAATGTAAATATACACAAAGAAAATGAAGAGCATTGGAAATTGAATTAATAAAAGTTTGATAAAGTATTTTTTCATTTTAATTCTTCTAAAAGCAAAAGCTTTAACAGTATGTTATTAGAATATGAAAATTAGAATTTTTTATTTTTTATTTTATTTATTTATTTTAAAGGTTTTATTTATTTATTTGACAGAGAGAGAGATCACAAGTAGGCAGAGAGGCAGGCAGAGAGAGAGAAGGAAGCAGGCTCCCTGCTAAGCAGAGAGCCCAACAGGGGCCTGGATCCCAGGACCCTGAGATCATGACCTGAGTAGAAGGCAGAGGCTTAGCCCTCTGAGCCACCCAGGCACCCCTGAAAATGAGAAATTTTTGACAATAATGCAACAGAGTATAAAAGAGAAAAACTGGAAATAATCTTGTTATGAGGTTCTTTTACTACACATGAAGTGCTATCCTATTACTTAAAGTTAGTGTCACATTGTTTAAGATTGTACCTTCTAATTACATGTTATTAATGGAGAACATAAATGGAATGGAATTATGAAAAATGCACAGAGAAAGCAAAAAAGCATAAAAAGAAATGAATATGAATATAATGAGGTCATTCTAGTATAAACTTATCAATAATCATTTTACATATAAATAGCTTAAACACACCATTAAAACAATTAAAAGCCAATGACAGAGTGAATAAAAAAAGCAAGACACATGAACTACTGTGTACAAGGAAACATACTAAATATAATACTTAAATAAGTGAGAAGAAATGAGTTAGAGAAAAATATACACTAACAAGATAAAGCTAGATTATTAATTAAAGACAAAGTAGACATCAGAACAATGACTATTACAAGGTATTGAGGCATATTATATGACAATAATGGGGTCAATTTAAAAAACGAAAACAAAAACTTAGCAATGCATGCACCAAAAAGCAGAGCTTTTAAAATACGGGAAAAAAATGTGATAGAACACAGAAATAAATCCACAGTTGGAGAACTTCAACAGTCTAAGTAAAGTCATGTAGTAAGAATCTTGAAATGTTTACCATTGATATATTTTTTTAATTTAATTTTATTTTTTTTTCAGTGTTCCAAGATTCATTGTTTATCCCCAGTGCTTCATGCAATAGGTGCCCTCAGTACCCACCACCAGGCTATCGCATCCCCCTACCCCCTTCCCTCCAAGACCCTAAGTTTGTTTCTGAGTCCAAAGTCCCTTATGTTTCATTTCTCTCCTGGAATTACCCTACTTCCCATTTCTTTTCCTTCTCCTACTGTCCTCTATATTACCCCTTATGCACTACAAGTAAGTGAAACCATGTGATACTTGACTTTCTCTACCATTAATATTTTAAGAGTAATTACTGATAAGTTCTTTGTGGTGACTTCCCCTTTTCCCCCACCCCACCCTATCATCAGAGAATGTAAGTATGAGTGCTCCACCTGAATGGTGGTGCAGGTAAGAAAAGATGGAAGACAAAGTTTGCCAAACCTTATTTGTCAATATACTTGAGAGAGGGATTCTCTTTCTATCCTTCTATCAGATACCCATTATAAGTGCCTGATATAGTATAATTATATTGAAATATACAGGATGCTAAGAAAATAAGTATTTCACAACTTAGTCTTAAATTCCCCATCCCCTTAAATATTTTGGAGAAATATTAAAATTTGCATATCTTATGTAAATACATTTACATATATTACATATAATTACATATAATACACAATAATATGCAACACATAATATACTTCTGCAATACATTTCCGTTAGCAACATTAATCCTTCATATTAAATAAAAATAATTACAGATGAATATAATCTTTAATATAATCTGCTTTTGAATATAAAGTATTTAAAACTGATTTTAGATAACCATTTAAGTTAAAATTTACATAATATATTACCTTTTAATTTTTCCTATTTTGAAATTCAACTAATATGTTCAACATAATTTAAAAATCTTACATCTTCATAGGATGTTTCTAAAATATAGTAATAGTTTCTTCCTATGCAAGCAAATGTGGAGGAAACTTTTGTTTACCAATTAATTTTTTTTTAATATCAGAGATGAAATATTTATTTCACTATATGTTCCTTTCTTCTAAGATGAAGGAACTTAATCTTCATTAAATTTGTTTTTTTAATCAAATGCCAGAAATACAATTAGGAGATGCTGATCACAATCATCTCTGAATAATTAAGTAAATCTCAACAGAAGAAATACCAGTTTATAAGAAAAAAATAATTTCCATAAAAACTTGTTGAGGCCATTGCAAAATATTCAGTTAATTTAGCAAAAGTTTAGTAAAAACTAAAACAATAATATTTAGTCTAGAAAAGTACTTGGAGAATGTGTATTTTTTTTCAATTTTCCCCCTACACTGTAAGACCACCCTTACGCATATAGGAATGCTTAGGTTATTTTGGTTGAAATATTTATGGTAAAAGTGAGATAAACATATGAAAGAAAAAAATTGGTAACTTAGTTCAATCAGTATATTTCATAGCCTCTTTGTGCTGCAAATATGCTCTGATTTGAATTTTTAAAAGTCATTATATCTTACAATCTTAAATCTATTATGACTGATGTTTGTTTTAAAACGACCTACACTAATTAGTTTAAATTCTATTTATAGAACCAATAGTATGCTTATTTAAAATAAAATAATTAAAATTTGGAGCTATATAACGGACCTTTATAAAGTATATTAAAAATACAATAATGACTAACTGTAAATAAATAATATTTAAGTTAGAAATTTTTCCTAATAAAACAAGGCTGGTGATACAAAAATGAGTGCCTGTATAACAGAATAAATTTATATAAGGTTATAAAGCTATGAACATGCTATATTTTTCTATATTTGTAGTTTTCTGTTCTGTTGTAAATATCCTTAATGTATAATTATATATGTATATATGTCATATAATACATAAAATAAATTTTATAATATGCAAGCTAGTAGTAAAATAATTTGTATCTTAATTACTGCTTCTTACAATTCTTTTTCTTTTTTTTTTTTTAAAGATTTTATTTATTTGACAGAGAGAAACACAGCCAGAGAGGGAACACAAGCAGGGGGAGTGAGAGTGGGAGAAACAGGCTTCCCGCGGAGCAGGGAGCCTGATGTGGGACTTGATCCTGGGTCTCCAGGATCATGACCTGAGCCAAAGGCAGTTGCTTAACCAATTGAGCCACCCAGGTGCCCTATAATTCTTTTTCTTTGTGGTAGGAAATATAACTTCTATTAGATGATTTCAGTTACTAAAAAGAAATATATTATAGTCAACCTGTTGAAGGACAAGCATTTGAACTGACTCAAGGGCTTAATGATGAACACTAGGTTCTTTTGCACTATGGGCCTGCCGGACTTGTACCCAGTACATTCATGGATGTTTCCCCATTTTGTTCATAAGATAATTGCCAATGGCAGTAAGGTTGATATACTTTCCTGTTGATGTCCAATTACAAAGACAGAACCACTTCCTATGACTTCTTTCCCTGAAACCCCCTGCAAGACTCACTTTTCTCACTGCTTAAATTGAATTAGGCCCATCCATTCCTAACTGATTTATTTAATTAAATGGCATTCATTAATCTCCAGACCCCATCATTTAAGACAAGAATATAAAAGTGACAAAATTCCCTTTTTCATGGAGCTTACTGTTTTGGGGAAATCAAATAATTTAAAATATGTATAATATAACACCAGTTACTGATAGGTACACACACACACACACACACACACACACACGAGGAAGTATTCAAAAGTGACAACCATGAGGATATAGGTAACATGGATGAACCCTCTAAGAAAGTGATCTTTGATCAGGGACCTAATGGAGTCAAACAAAACACTTACATCAAATCCTTATCTAGTGTTATCCACTCTGAGGAAAGGAACTCCAGGACATTGATGCTTTACAGATACTCAAAATATAAATCAAAGTCACACGTGTCTCTGCACATTAAAAGACTCAATAAGACATTTCCAATCCTCTTTGAAGTTCCAAACACCACTGATGATGAATAAGACATTCAACTTCACAATTTACACAGTGCTGAGCTCTCAGTAGCTTTCACCTCTCTTATCAGCCTTAGGCTAATGGAACTCCTAGAGGACTAGAAAGGTTTACTTAAGTTCAAATTAACATCTCCCCTATCAGTCATCAGTCTAAACAAAGATGACTTGTTTTTTTTTAAAGATTTGTATTTATTTATTTGACAGAGAGAGAGAGGGATCACAAGTAGGCAGAGAGACAGGCAGAGAGAGGGCAGAAACAGGCTCCCTGCTGAGCAGAGAGCCAGATGTGGGGCTCAATCCCAGTACCCTGAGATCATGACCTGAGTCAGAAGGCATATGTTTAACCAACTCAGCAACCTAGTCACCCAAAAGATAAATTTTAATAAAAAGTTTGGTTCTATATTTGACCTTTGCTGACAGGTTTTAAGCATCACCCTTCCTTTTTCTTCTACTGTCCCATTCCTGGGAAAACCAGTAAGAAATCTTGACACTCCTTTGCTCTGCATTCAACAGAAAGTTCAAATCACTCATCTCTAGCCAGTGTGGAAACCTCTACCCCAGTCTCACAACTTAAGCACAATAAAACCCAAGCCAGTATCCCTTCTCCATTCTATCCAGCTATTTTTCAGACCTGCTTGGAATCCTGCACTTACCTCTACAGAAAATCTCATTATGTAAAAAATTACGTTGAACCCTGTTGTTTGATGTATGGCATCGTCCAAAATCAATCTTCTGTTTTAAGAGATTATCCTAAATCTATAGAGTGACCAGAAAAATAATATACACTAAGCCGTTTTGTTATAATTTTCTTTACCTTGTTTTCCCAAATTTTCTCTTTCCATTTTCAATATTATTTCTTTGTCTCATTAAATTTTGACTTCTGACAAATTATTTTTTGCTTTCATTGATGTTGATTTCCATTTAACATATTACAACCTTAAATACTTCAATATATCTTTACTTATAAAATACATTGTATTGATACATAGAATTGCTTACAAAATGAAGTCATGAAAAAACCCAAAATATTAAAACTCTTCAATAATTTGATACTCTTCAGATTATTTCAATTAGTCATACTCTTTAAATGTCTCAAAATGTTCTGCTAGAATATATGCTGAAGGAATTTTTATATTATAAACTATAATTTTCTATAGGTTACTTTATATTTTTTCTATTTTCTATTTGAAGTCTATTCAAGATTTATAATGAACAACAAAATTTGTAAAGCGTTCAGGACATAATCACTTTAAAATGGTGTTTGTGTTCACAGAATGTTAGCAGTTTCAGAATAAGATCACCTAAGTATTTTAAGTATATAGATAAAACTCAGTAAAATGAGGAAAATGACCATAAATAAATTCTGCTTCACAATACATTTACCTTCCACATTATTATCCAATGAAGACTATTTTCAAAGTCTAATTTTCTTAAACAAAACTAACTTTAACTTACATATTTTAAATGAAGTTAAGGGAACTTCTAATACTGCTTATATTATCAGTTTACTTCAATTAATCCAACAACTTAAGCAAACATCTGATAAGATAATGCATGACTAATTTAAATATGAATTTTGTTCTGTCTTGTTCTTGTCTGATTTTATATCTGTTCAACTCTACAACATCCTGGGAAAATACCCTTTCAATCAGGTGTGTGTCCCTACCCACCAGTAGAGACAGTAACTAAATCAAATTTATTCTGCATACAAATTTTTCAGTGTATTAAATATGACCATGGAAGTAGATGGCATAGATGGCTGACATACACTACCAGCAAGCTGCATTACTGTATTACTATGTACTTTATTACTATAGTATTACTTGTATTACGTATTCTTCTATGAAAAAAGAAAAACATATATGTTGGGGGTATAGTTCTCACATAACAAAAGCAACCACCCAAGTAAATAGAGCCAACTGTTAGTGTCTTAGATGATGTGAATATTATATTCATATAGAGGTTTAAAGAGATTTAAGCTCATTTATTTTAAATTATTCTATTCATGACAAGTCCATCAGAATATAAGTACAATTGAGTTCAGAGGAAGATGGTGGCCAGGTGACCCCATTTCGGGGTCCCCTGAAGTGAGCTCAATTCCTGCAAAAAACACTACAGGAACACTGTGAGCACCCATTAAATCAGCCTGAAATGTGATATTTCACATTTCTGGATCACCGCAGGGGACAAAGAGCATCGGCAAAGAGGTAGAGTGCGGTGAGAGTGATCGGAGATATATCCAAAGACAAGAGGCATGGGGGAAGAAGCCCGCAGAGGCCACCCGTTGGAAGGCAATACCCCAGCACGAA